>VXBT01005501.1:749592-769649 GCA_013400235.1 Oriolus oriolus | reverse complement strand
GGGAACAGCAACGGGACAGGGATAGGGACAGGGATAGGGACAAGAATGGGGTCCGGGACCAGGACGGGGACGGAACGGCGGTGGAGACAGGGTCGCGGTCCGGAATAGGAGATGGGGATGAGGATGATGATGGAGTCCGGGTCCGGGATGGGGACCGGGACCCGCTGTCCCCTCAGCCCGGCGGCCGCTGAAACGCAGCCTGGGGTCCCCTCACGGAACAGCGTCCGGGGCCATCTGCGCGCCGCCCGCGCTAGACACCGGCAACTTCGGGGGGGGATCCGCGTTTTCTCTATTTTTTCCCATTTTTTTTTCCCCTCCCCTTTCCTGGGCTCGGAGCCCGAGGGTCGCTGGTGGGGCCGGTACTGGCAGGCGGGGCGGCCGGCCAGAGCGGCCACACGGAGCCCACCCCTGAAAAAAGCTTGGAAATTACTTTTTCTCATAGTTATTCTACTGCGTGAGTTGGATTTTTTTTGTTGTTTGGTTTGGTTTGGTTTTTTTAAATTATTTTTCTGTGGCTTTTTCAAGTTCCTTCCCTTAAAGAAACTTAGGGTCCGGGTGCCGAGGCTGCCGCAGGTGCTGGAGCAGCTCACGCTATCACCGTGTTTTCCAAACCCATCCGCCTGTGCTGAAGGACTGCTGGTAGCGCGTTGCTGGCGGCTCATGAATCCCAGAAACTGCTTTGCATAACAGTTTTATTTTCACGGAGTAATCTTCCCTGTTAGCTGTGTTTTCAGACTCTTTGGCAATCAGTTCTTAATACCTACGCTGTTTTGCAAACTGGCTTTTTCAAGGCGTTACCGGCTCAGCTGCCGTGGATGGGTGCCCTGTGCTCTGCCATAGGCTGTTGTGCTTTAGGGCAAAGTGGACAAGAAACTGGGGAACAGCAGCTTACTTCAGGATCTTAGGAAAGTTTATCACCAAAACAAGATTCCAATGTTTTTTTAAAACTTTTCCTTCCCCTTTAATTGAAGTAAGATCGAGATCATTTTAGTATTGGACCTTCCTGTGAAATGTATTTACATTTATATTTAAATTTACGTCTAATGCCTCGTAACTCTTTGAAGACTAACCACCAGCCAAGCCTCTGATGCACTGCCGCTGCAAGAAAATACTTGTGCCCAAGAAGGTTTTCAATATTCATCAGTAATGCATTTGTAAAGGGAGAACTCCTTGTAAAAATGTAAATACAGGAGGAAATAAATCTAAATAAATGCTTTGCATTTGCAGCCCCCGTCTTAAATCAGTCCACTTTTGAATTCAGCTTCATAACTAGTCGGGAGTACAGTTGTGCTGTCACAGAGGGGAGTGTGGGTGGTCCCAGCCTCAACGCAGGAGATGCTATTTCAGGATAAAACCCTCCTGTGGAACTGGCCATAGGCCATGTCTGCTGTCCCTGCTGTCAGCCTGACACCTTTCCTAGTGCTGTGACTTGTGTTTTCCATGGGCACTGTGCAAGGAACAGGGATCAGATAAAGCTGAAACCATGTCTGGGATCTGACTAACTTAGTGTCATTCAGTCCAGGTTGTTGAAATGGAATTAGTCCTTTTATTTTCAAGGCTGGTTGTGTTCGGTTCCTAGTGAGCTTTATATTACTGGTAATTTTTGTCTGTTAGAAAATGCAAAAGTTTTCTTTAAAATAAATGATAAGTAGAAAAAGCAGTGGAAGATAGAATTAATCTTTCTATGCATATTTTTAGATATAAACACATATATCCTCTAAAGTTCAGTCTGGAGAAGACAAATTTAGTTGGGTTTATTTTTCACATAAGCTTTTTTTGAGTCTATTTGTTCTGACAGTATTTTTTTATAATGTGCTAAGAAAAAATATTGTGTGGCAGTGACTGAGTTATAGGAGGATCTGTTCAGTGACAGACCCCATTCTTATTATTCTCTGTCTCTGCTGATTTAAAGTTCCAGATTGCAAGTACCAAGAGGCAAAGGCTACTGTGAAAAGGAGGCAACTCTGCCCTGTAGGTGCAGCCCAGAAAGGAGATGGGAAGGACTATGGGAGCAGGGGAATCCCCATGTATAA
This sequence comes from Oriolus oriolus, assembly GCA_013400235.1. Taxonomy (NCBI): domain Eukaryota; kingdom Metazoa; phylum Chordata; class Aves; order Passeriformes; family Corvidae; genus Oriolus; species Oriolus oriolus. Next base: position 767,616 of record VXBT01005501.1, on the reverse strand, counting down.
AACAGAATGGAGCCTGTACCCTTGCACCCACTGCTTTTAATGATCTTGGTACTTTAATTAACCCTTTTAGCTTCCATATGAAGGAAGTTTTAGTCTATTTTGTGAACTGGTCAACTGTATTGCCTAAACCCTCAGTGGATGTGCCAGAGAGTGGAGAGGGAGCCAGCAGCTCCAAGATGAGGGTGGCTGCCAAGCACTGTCCTGTGCAAGCACCGCCACTGAGCCTGCAAGCTTGGAACAACTCTCCTGTTTCTCCACTCTCCTGTGGTGTCCCCTCTAAGCTCTTTCAAAATCTTTGTTACCAGATAGAAAGATGAAGACTGTTGGTCCAAAACAAATTGGGGCTCCAAGTGCTCATTAACCTTGGAAATTCTGCTTAAAGTGAGAATCATATAGCAACTGGCTTTAAGGGATGAGATCCAAAATCCAAAGGGCCTAAAAAAACTAAGTTTGAGTTCAGAGCCACTTCTGTGATAACATCCCATTAGACAGAGTACAGTCCAGGAACTGGTTACAGACTACCTGGGAAGAAAGAGACTTCCTGTAGCTTTCACTGACATGTTTCAATACAGTATTGAAGGGTAATTTAACGAAATAAGCTCATTTTATTAGCTACTGCTGTGGGAGGAACTCCATATATATCTGAGACATCTCTTTCTCTTTCCTTGATGTGTATTACCCCAGTGGAAGCTGCAATTTTGCCTTCCAACCTCTGCTCTCCAACACATCATTCACAGCCCCCCAGGATGAGCTGACAAGCCAGGTTGTCACTGAGCACTGGGCGAGGCACAGAACCAGATGTGTTACATACTGACTACTGCCTTGCACTTCCGGAATTGTCCAGACTTCCTAAATTCCTGGAATCCTGTGTGCTATGCTCACCAGTGGGGTTTCACCGCAAGAGGAGAGCTCACAGTGCTACGCTTCTGCCCAAAGAGACCAGAAGCAGGGGGTCACAGGGAGTCTGGGGGGAGAAGAAAAGCAACAGCGGATGTTGGAAACGTAAGAAAAACCAAAGGCATAATGAGGAAACATGACAGAATAACAAAGACAAGGAATTCCCACTCAGCATCTTGAGACTTGACGAGATTCAGATCCTCAAAAGCCTAACAGTGATATTTCTAGGGACTCATGAAAATGGTAAAATTTTAAAAAACCCTCCAAGGAATGCAGAGATACCAAACTCAATTCCACTTGTACATCTTTTAGGATTTTGAAATCTTTCAAATCTGAAAATAGCAATTTCCTACTGGAAGTTTAGAAAGCCCACCCTGCCAGAGACCATGTCTGCAAGGCATCCCTGTACAGAAGCCATAACATATCCTGTCTCCCTGCTCTTCAGTCAGGATTCTGTAAATGATGCCGGCTCACAGGGCTCCCCCCTATTCTGTGAAGCTAGGAGCCATGCCCTGGTCCTTGGAGAATCCAGGCTCCTTGCCAAAAACCAGGAGTTTGAAAACCTGGGGCCATGCAGGGCTGCTAGGCTCCCTGCCATGAAGCCAAGATCTGAGCAGAGCGCTGAAAGGTGTGGCACAGATTCTGGCAGAGTTGGGAACTCTCAAACCCTCACTTGCTCCAGGGCTAATGGAGAGTTGGTAGCCAAAAAGCCCTGGAGTCCTGGCTCGCCCATGAGTCGCACGCTTGGAATCACAACTACAGCTTGGTTTCTACATTTTAAAAACAAAACTATTCTAATTATTTGAAAATTATATTGCTAGTTTTTTCTTTCTCTTTTGCTTTCACAGGAAGTTAAGAAAATCAATTTCCATTCTATGTTCAAGTTCACTCCCGTTTCTGGGAACTGATATTTTGTGAATACAGAAAACTCCATTTTCAATCGGCTCCACTCATGTCGTCTAACCAGAATACAGGAAAAACCACTACAATTAACATGTAAAAGTAGTAAGGACATAATGGAATACATGCAGCAGGGAATTGCCTCCCTGACCCTGCAGCCCAACATCCCAGCAGGCTTCTTGAACAGATCGTTCACCCCTGAGGAACAAAACAACAGGAGGCCTTTCTCAATGGAAGTGCCAGACAGATTGCAGCAACAGGAGCTATGTTTTTATTGTCTTAGCACACTGGACCTTTATAAATTTTTGAACTCCCTCAGAAGCAGCAATCATGGGAAAGTAACAGAAGTTAAGTGGCTTGCCCTCTTCCACAAACAAGGCAGGGGTACACCTCGGGTTAGATAGCAACAGTAATTCTTAGTCTTACTAAACAATAAAGCAAACTGTTTCTAGGCAGCCATTAATGTCTGGTTATTAGGCTGAAGAGTAGCAAGTTTTGATTTTCCAGCATGAAAATTCCCCTGGAATTCCTCCAGTCCTCTAATGAACAGATGATCTCAACTTTAATCTTACTTCATAATTATCCAAGGGTAACATTTCAACGTGGACTCCTTAAACACATGCAATTTCTAGAGCAAGTAGTATTCAAACTAATTCATTTCTCCTTTGATCCACAAAATGAGAGTGTTGAGAAGCAACCAGCAACAAGGGGATGTTGAGGGTACACTGAGGAGATAGAAACTACAAAGGTCAGAGTAATGTGATGGTTTGGTCCTACACTGTCAAGATCAAAGATCTTCAGTCTCTCTGCATTTTTTTTTAAGAAGCTGGCATGTCTTTATGCTGACCTTTAAATTGCTCATGGAGGAATTATATCTGACATATATCTGCATTCCTGAGATGAACTGGCACCAAAAAATTTATAGCTTTTTTTCCCAGCAACCTGAATGTGACAACCTTTTCCAGACAGACTCAAGATACACTTTCATCAATGGTATTCTGCAAGCAAAAAAACAAAAAAAAAAACCCAAAAAACCACCAAACCTGAACTTCAGACTAAATAGATTCTTTTCCACTCACTTGGAGTTACCCTACAGCCTAATAATTCCAGAGTTTTGTCTATTTTAACTTTGTCGTGTATAGGGAGGGAAACCCTGAGGGATTCTTGCTTCTGGTAACAAGTACTCAGAACACAGCAGAAGTCTCACTCTGAGGACACGGGAGGGAGTCTGCCTCGGGCAGTGTGTTCCAAACCTACACCAAGGTGTTCCAAGTGCGAACAAAAATATATTTCAGATCAAAAGGCAGAGAGCTTGATCATTGTGGATCTTTGGCATGAATATAGACCATGAAAGTGAACCTTTATAATACTTCTGAACTGACTTTTAAGGAGATACCTGAACTGTTGAAAGATAAGAGTTCTTCCATGTTCTTTCTCATGCCGACAGCAAAAGGTGGTTGTGAGGGGAGAGAAACCACCTCCTCTCTCCAACAAACTCATGCTCTGAACACAGCCAAAGGCAGAAGAGAGGGATAGAGCCAGGCCAGAGAGGGAGGAGAATCTACAAGAAACGCAGAAGGAAGAGCCAGGGAACCACTGAAACATTCCACTCTAGGATAAAAAGGAAAAGAGCGTTGGCTGGGGAAACAGGTCCAACATATCTCATCTGGTAGAAGCATCAGAGGCTTCAACACTTGGGGTTGAAGATTCCAGACCAGATTGCAAATGGAAGGAAAATATTTATGATAAGAACAGGGAGAGGCAAGTTCCCCCTTCCCCTGATGACCCATTGTTCCCCTCTCTGATAGCTCTTGCCTCGGTTTCCAGAAGACACATTGGTTTTTAAGCTACTTCGTCCATTGTTCAGACAGTAGCCAGTTTTGCTCATGCTACTAAAGCCTCCCCATGGCCAGAACATCCCATGCTCAGACATGGTCACAACAAGGTTATAAACAACTTGTACAACCGGGATTATAATACAATTAAGGAAGTTAGATGGTAAACATTCTGTGCATTCTGAACACCTGCTCCTCTTCCTTCTCTCACTGATAGTTCAGCTGCCTTTTTGTTGTTCAAATGCAGTGAGCTGGAGTGGTAAGGCTTTGAAAGTTACAAGCCTTCCAAATTACATTCCCAAGTTCCCACAAGCTATGACCAAAGTCTGCACTTCAAATGCAAATCACTGTTTACAAGCTTCTATCTTTTCCCGTCCCTTCAGACTTCCCTCACTCAAAATCCCTGTTTGGAGTTTCCCAATTTCAGTGTATTCACATGAAAAGAGCATTACTCTAATGAAGTTCAGTGTGCTTTTAAAGAGATGGCATTTATATCTCAATACATCATTTATAATTATAGTCTCTGCTTAATTAATTATTAACAGAATAGTTATGGCTAGCATTAAAAATCATTCCAAACCAGAGCAAATTCATTGATTCTTACTACACTATATGTGCTGCTATTTTACTTCCTTAAAAAAACAGACCGGGGGGAAAAGTCCACAGCTTCCCTCCATTACAAGGAGGTCAAAGTAAATAATAGGGCGTTATCTGCTCAGAATGTAACACACTCATGATGAGAAGTAGCAGCTTTAAAGCACCATCTTAGCTAACTGATTAATTGCCATTGTAGCCATTGCAAACTGTAACAACAAAACAGGCAAAATTAGTGACTTGCAAATAACATTTAGGTACTCACTCATGTATTGATTGCTCGGGCAGTTCAGAATTAATTAATAAATTGTAACTGTAGTACTAAATCACAAGAAATAGCAGTATTCACAAGCATAAACATCCAGAATTTTGTTCAAAGAGTATCTGACATAACTTCACAATATTATCATTGTAAGTTACCTCTCTGCAAAACCCTAGATTTTTATTATTTACAGTATATCCTCTCAATCACAGCCTCAAAAATAGTCCTGTAATGAAATAACCACAGAATTATGTGTTAGACAGGTAAGGGTACACATGGAAAAAAGAAATCACAAGACTATTATTATACAGGCAATACAGTTTTATTCTGTTCTTTCACCAATTGTAGCAAAAACATTTAACAACTGAATGAATAATCAAGGGAACTTAATTGTCAACAGGAATTTCAGAATTATGTTCTAAATTTTAGACCAGGAAGGCTTGACAGGGAAAAAACAAACCATATACACACTTGTAATAATAGTCTCTATTATGAAGATTTAATGCCTTCTTTAAAAGCACTGAGATTATTGAGGCACCTTACTGCAGGTTATGGATCATCTCTTCTTTGGCAATGAGATGTGTGGTTTTGTTAACTAGGGCCATAAGGGAGTTGAGCTTGTGAGACCAGTCATTGAGTATATTGTTTGGGTCCTTAGGCCTCTGGAAATTGATAATTCCTGCCAGCCTGTCTACTTTAGCAAAGATGGTCTTATTAACTACTAGGTTAGACAAGAACTCCTCCGATTCCTGTAAAGACAAACAGCATTAAGTCAAGAAAATAGCATTTTCACCTACAAAACATCAGAATTCCTCCCAAACAGCATGAAAGCACCAGGAACAAGATTTCCTTTATACACAAGTACAGCTGTAATAATACTGTACTTTAAAAAATGCACGGTACTTTAATATTACACATGCTAGCAATGCAAGGTACTAGCACAATATTAAAAAAAAAACAACAACCCTTTTTGTTTTCAATCAAGCTATATGTGATTATCTTTCATGAAATTAAAATAATATACTTCCCCAATAGACTTCTACACTTTGGAGTACTTGGCTACACAGATACCAGAGCAAGTCATGTGGTAAGCAAGGCTTAGGAAAATCCCAGTGAATTAATTACTGCCCACTGTCAAAAAAGGGTTACTTCTGAGTTTGTGGGAAAAGCAGATTTCATGAAAAGGCAGAAGGATAAAGCTCTTCACTTGCACTCAAAACACCAGGATGTGTCATTCTACTTGGAAAGCTCTTGAAAACACACAAAGGAGGGTGGCAGGAGGACCCCCTCCACCCCATGTTCCCAAAGTGTCACCACCTATGCACAGGGACATTTACAGGTGGACCCTCTCTTCAGCTGGTTTTCATCCCTCAATGACAAGAACTTTTTAACACTGGAACACCAGACAAGAAGCTCCAGCACTCACACAAGGCCTTGAACATAAATGAACTTCTAAGAGCAGCTTTTTGCCTTATGGGTATGTGCATCATGAAACCGAGCTTAACGTTTAAAGAATGGTTTTGTAACTCCCATAAAGGCAGAAAATTAAAACCAGAACATTACTCTGCTGAATACTCACATCTCTGCCACAAACACACACACACACAAACACACACACCTCCTTTATGAAAGAAGGATAAGCAAAGCAAAACTTACATCAACAGACAGATCCAGGAGCTGTGCCATTCTCTTCATTGTAATTCTGGTATAATATTTAGCCATTATTCTAATATTCTGGAATAAAAGTGTTCAGAGTAGAGGGTTATGTGCAAAAAATAATTGAAGCAGGCTGCAAAAACATAAAAGTCCATGTTAAAAGCAGATTAGGAACTGTAGTGCTCTAATGGCAGTCCGGCATGGGGGACATGAGGGGTTGTGAACAAACAGCTCTTTTGGTGGTGGAAGGTATAAAAGTCTCTACATGACAAATTACTAAAAAAAAGAAATCAACCAATTATGAATTTAATACAAAGCAAGACTTTCTGATTTATGCTTTATTGAAACTTGAATGCCCAATCTCATTTGAGTGCAATATACTCTTTTTGGTGGCAACTGTGCCATACATATATATATATATAATACAGATAATACAAGCAAGTGAAACACAACACAACAGAAAAGACACCTTATCTGCTGCTTTATTAGCTACTTTTTTGTCTTCTTTGTGATTAAAATACGGCAAACAAAAAGCATTTTTAGCTGAGGCACTGAGTACACAGCTACTGCCTACAGACACTGATACTTACATGTTCCACAACTCTGTTCTTTAGATCTTTCCATCTCTTTTCACCTTCCTCTGTACAGCCAAAAACATCTGTTGCAGGACTGTCAAGGGATCCTTCTCTCAACTCCTTCCCATATTCTTCAACTAGGGCACTCCACCTCATCAGCTCCATGGTGGTAAATAGTTTTAGGAGGTCTCTAAATGGTTTAGCACAGTTGAATTACAATCCTGTATTAATAAGGCCTAGTTCATACATCAAATAGATCTAAGGCATAATTTTAAATGTTCTATTCATATTACCATAAATAATGGGGGAAGCTCAAGTCAGACTGTTTTTCTAACACAGATCTTTCTCTTACAAGAGACATTTATTTTCACATAGAACAATCATGACATTTTTGCACTATTCTTAACGGAGCATTAAATTCAGAGTTGCTTACAGCAGACTCAGCATAAAGAGATTTCACTTGCACCGTTAGAGAGGGACACTTCTTAATCTAAGAACTGGTTATTAGAAAGGATACTTACTTATACTTGGGGATTTCTTCTAGCTTTTTGTCACTACTAATTCTGTGCACCAAATCAGACTGTTCATTGTCATAAGGTGAAAGAATAACATAAAGAACAACGCTCTTCAGTGCCTATTTAAGAGGAAAGAGTGTGGTTTTTTTCCATAATTAAACAGAGGAATTGCCAACACTGATTACAGAGCTTAGAGTTTAATATGTAAAAGATTTAAGATCAGTGTATTAAGAAATTAAGGTGAAATTGATGTCATCTTGCAGAAATGAACGGTGGTACATTTAAATTGACACAGGTTAAACAAAATTCTAGTATTTCAAATAAATACATGAAGAAAAAAATCTTTTCAAACATGAAAGACATCTGTACTGCACACAGAACAGCACCACTGAGACCACACTCACACAGCTGTTTGTAATCTCTACACTTGTATGAAACAGTTGAGACATTCTCAGTTTCAAAGACAATACAATGAAGATGTTGTTTATAAACATTCTTCTGAAATCAACTTTATCATATCTGTTTTCAACTAACCAATTTGTTAATACAGCCATTTAAATAAAAGCAGACTGATGAGCTGCTTCATCCACTGTACACTGATGTGGTAAGAAATGGGTATTTGTCACATGGAAATGCAGACATTTTGTATGTACAGTTTTTTTACCTGTTGCCACTTTTCACTTTCAGCCTGGATACAGGGAGTGTCATAAATGGCTCTGTAGTGCTTACAGATGGAGAGGTAGGAGCCTTCATGTTGATCCAGCTGGATCATTAAGTTGTAGTATTTCAACTTTAATTTCTGAAACAGTATCAAAAAGTCAAATTAACACAGCTCCATGGCAGGTAAATGAAATTCAACTGAACCCCAGAAAACAGAGAGACTTAAATAAATACACTTGGACCTGAACAGAAGTAAGTCAGATTAAAATTTGTGTCGGGGAAGGAGAAAGAGTGAGAAATCCTCCAAGGACTTACTTCTGTGTTTTCTTCTTGAAAAAATTTTGTATTAATTTTTTTGCTGATAATTTGAGTCCGAATATAGTCTTTTACAGCTAGACAGAGTCTCATCTGCTCCAAGATAAATTCTACACGTTCTTTCTTTTCCATTGAACCATAGGTTTCCACCTGAAATGAAAATATAACTACTTAATGTTGTCAAAGTCAAATCAAGTGAAGGCTTAACTGTGCCAGAAGAGTGGGAGGTTGCCTGGAGGTGGAACACACCAAAACAAAACAACAGAAAAAAAGCAATTACAGAGCAAGTGAAAATGGAATAAAGGTTATTCTGTTTTAATTATCGCCCCCACTTACACCAAAGAATCCACCAACACTAAACTCAATGCACTGGGTAGAGAACTGAAATCTACTTTCCAAGTGGAAAATATTCTATGTAACCCAACCATGAGATAAACAAAAGCAGTTAAAGGTGAACTGCACTGTCACTAATAACAGTTCATCTCATTCCAGGCATTTCTGCAAGCATACCTGATTCCGTTTCTAAACAATCTCAGAACAGTCAGAATTAATTGCTATTCCTGATGCACTTCTGAGCTCCAAGGCGTTACCTGCAACTCTTGCAGAATCGAGGCAGCCTCTTTCACCTCCCCATTCTGTTCCTTTATTGTTGCAAGGGTCTTTGTCAGGCGAGCGCGTTCGATTTCCACATATATCTGAGGGCAGAAGGAAGAGTTTAAACAATGGAATTTTCTAAAGAGGAGTGCAAACTCTGAGACTGCAACCCCCCTGGGAAATACACTTGATGCTGTCATCATACAACCATTTAATTTGTTGTGTTTCCATCCACTACACTAGCACTATCCACAACATACACTGATTAAATACAATGGATAATTGACACGCCAAACTTTTTTGGACCAAATTAATCTAAAAAATAATGTCTACACTGACTTATGATTCTTTAAGCAAACACAAAGGGATATGCACTATGAATAAAGTATTACATATTTTGTCTGCCAGAATATATTGAAACAGATAGGAAGTTACACTTTATGGTTAATGTGTACTAAGTACTAGCCTTTAAATTATTTCACTTACTCCTAACCAGCCATTAATCAACAAGACTTGATTACTAACAATTTAGACTAACAGACAGAAATCATAACATTGACACAAATTTGCCTTAATTCAGAATTCTTTATTTTCTTAAAGCAAAAGGAACACAATATAAGTAACTCATTTGGTATAATGCTTTGGTATCACCTTCTGGTTACCATAACTGTATGTAACACCTTGCTAAGTGCAGGAGAAATTAAACTAAACCTGCCCATTTCTCTCCCAAATTCAAATACGTAACATTTTAAAAAGTGAAAAGTAAATGGCATTTTAGAATTTTGAAATGTATTACTAACTATATTAATAACACATCCAGATACCTACATCATAGGAACATGATCAGTGTTTCAGCATATGATTTAAATATGGAAAATATGTGCAGCCTTTTGGAAGGAAATAAACTACTTGGCTTCTCAGGTTAATTTAAAAATTACTTTTGCTCTTACTTGCACAACATCAAAAAAATAATGCTAAGAAACTACGTTTTTAAAGAAGGTGAACATTTTTATTCTACCTTTTAGACACTGAGTCTTAAAACAAAATCTTACTTTTCCTTCTGTGACCATACGCAACGTGTCGATTAAGCGCAGTTTGACTGGCAAGTCTGTGATTTCTTCAACATAAGTGCAGCACTGCTGGACCATTTTAGCAACTGCCTAGTATGAAAACAGAGGGGAAAAAACACACTGTTGTTTTAGATTTCCCTAATGAATTCAAGCTGTAACACTCAGAGGTGAGTAATAGTTTCACTAAAGAGACTCAGCAAAAAGCACACAAGATCCATCTCCTCACTTTGATTCACGAAGATGTGTACAATGATGCTATTGACTGATGCTACAAGGCAAATGTGATGCTGTTCTGTCATTTTTTTCATCTCAGTTTATCCAATATTGAAAATAATCCACGCCATGCAGTTCTATCCTGAAAAGCAGTTCCTCTTCTGCCAAATCCACAAGACTCAGATGGAGCAGCAGAACTTCTCTGCTTGCCCTACGACCCGCATGGCTGAAGAGACGTGTATCTTCTCTTAACTGTGTGCACTACCCCCTCTCCTTAGAACACCTGTAGATTCCTCAGGAAGGGAAGAAGAGGGATGATTTTTTCCTTCAGTGGCAAGCACAGGTATTGGAATGTGCCCTTCTGGTAACAACGCTGACAAAGCTGGTAAAATTATTATAAAAATACCCACTTCTAAAAAAACCCCCAGAATCAAACTTCTAAAAATGTCTTCCTCAAGAAGTTCCTCAAAATTCAGCTGGAATGGTCCAAGCCTTCAGCTACAGTCTGTGCAAGTCAGAGAACTAAACTGTACTCTTACTTTTACACACACTAGTGATGATTCTGCACACTAAACAATAGGTAACCCTTTCCTCTCTAAAGCAATGATGCCATTAAAATTACCTGTTGCTGACTTCTATTTAAGTCAAATTGAACACACAGAGTGCAATAAACTTCCCACTTTCTTAAATGCAAGTGCTTTATACCAAAGTATGCTAGTTTCAAAAGCAAGCATGCAAAGCATACATTTCATATGAGCACAATAAATTGCAGTAACTCTGTTTAATGTACATCTGAACATGAAGAATATGTCTACAATACACACTGCAGAGGAGTGTAAAGATGAACCACCATCTTTACACAGAAAGTCCCTACACATATGGGGGAACCAGATATGTAACGCAGCTCCAAAATAGAGTTTTATTTTCTGTTTCAAAAGATTAAATTCACCTGTTTTAACTGACTTCTTCTCTTGGATAGAAGAATAATATTTTCATTAAGGGCATCCCAGTCCTTAGCTTCGTAACACATTTTCACTATGGCAACTAAGATTCGGGATGTGGAGACCATGTCAGAAGCCTGTAACAAACCAAGAGCGTATTAGAGACGGGATAAACAACCTGAGCACTCCAGCACTCGCACTTGCTCTACACGAAGGGCAAAAAAATCATTGTATCTGGTCTCATTGATTTGCTTTTTAAAGAAAAGAAAGACTGATGCTCCAAGGATACTCCAAGCCCCTTTGTGACTTCAACACAGTGGAACACGAGGTGTGTAGCACATCCCAGCAGCACCATGCACTACTCACCGTCCGTGTTTGTTTTTCCAGGGAGAGAAGGTTTTCAATGACTTCTTGCAATCTTCCTTCCTAATAAGACAGGCAAACAATTATCTCCATGAGTTAAGAACACAATTCAGTTCAAACGGAGAGTAGCTCAAATTCTCACATAAATAAAAACACAGACCAGTCTGTACACTCATTTTAATTTTTTTTCCCTTAAAAAAATGTATGCATAGCACTAACATTAAATACATGGTTCTACACAGAGATAAAACTGGAGAGGTACCATTTTCACTTTTGCACAACACATGCTCCAAGTTGTCTGCCTTGGGAGAGAAACGTGGCAAGTTTCAGACAGGTTTGGTGAGCTCACATTCACTGAGCTGTGTGGAAGACTCATTTCTTCTCTGGCCAAAACAGAGCTTTCAGTGAGATCAGATATGCAATTAAGTACCTTGGCAAAAAAAATTGTTCACCTATTACTTTCACCCATATTAATATCTTAATTACTGTGCATTATACGAAGTATAAACTACAAGCTTTACAGGCTAAGCATGGAATTACAATAGTCCTGTTTTTGGAGGAGTTTTGAGAGTATTTGCCTTCGTTTAGAGGAGTGAAGGATACCACAATGTACTTTTAGTCCTAAGTTGCAATTCCTAGCAAATATCTTGTAAAAAAAAAAAAGTTTCTATGGGTGAATTTGTAATAGTCCATGGCAATGGTGGGGCTGCAAAAAACGGTTAGAAACTAGAAACAAAAAATGGGTAGAAAATTAGTAACAAACCACAGAAAATGAAATTTGTTTCCAAAACATCCCAGCCGAAATATTTTAGACTACATACAATGGTTTATCTAGGATGTGCTCTTACTGCCACAGAATTTATGTTTTGCAGAATGAAACATGGCCATCGTGTCCATTCCTATGCCAAGCTGTGCCTGTGGGGTAAAATCCCTATGCCTGTTCTCCACACAATAGTCTTAAGATAATCTAAGATGCAATATATTTATCTTAAGGCTACTGCCTTCAGAACTGTACAACATGTGTGTCTTTCACAATGAGACACGTGGACCAAGCAGAGCATTTGCAGCATGTAAAGAGACAGATGCCATCCTACTGGGACAACAAATGACAGCAACAGCAGGGAAGCTGTGGCATCCCTGGAAGTGTTCAAGGCCAATTTGTACGGTTCTGGAGCAACCTGGTCTAGTAGAAGGTGTCCCTGCCCATAGCAGGGGGTGGAAAGAGAGGAGCTTAAGGCCTCTTCCAACCCACACCATTCTATGAGTCTATGGATCTTTTCTGAGATCTGAGGGGCACAAGAATCTCCAGGCCACAGAAAACTAATTTATGAAACACCGTATGCTCGATCACTATGACCCCACCTGCAACACATCCTGCGGTCACGCAGGGCGTGTGCACAGACGTTGTTTACTGAGCCGAAGGAGGCAGAGACAGCCCCAGCGCCTGTCGTGGCTCTGTACCTCCATTCCAGCTCCTTGGGGCTCGCATGTAACCGACTTAAAGGATGCCAAGCGCTGCCTGTCCAACGTGACCCGGGACCTGTTACACGAAGGCAGTCCTGGCGCACAGAGCCCGGGGATAAACAAGCAACTCCGCGTGTGCCCGCGGGCAGGAGCAGCAGGGAAGAGCCACGGCCCTTGCCGTGGACTGGGGCCCTCTGGTCCCCTCACCCGCGAGGCTGCGCCCCGAAACCTCGTCCCGTCCTAAAATCACAGAATAGGCTGAGATGGAAGGAACCCACATGGATCATCGAGTCCATCTCTTGGCCTTGGTTCTGCACAGGACATCCCTAAGAATCCATGTGCCTGAGAGCGTTGTCCAAACATTCCTTGAGCTCTGGCAGGGTTGGGGCCGTGACCACTGCTCTGGAGAGCAGTTTCAGTGCTCGGCCACCCTCTGCTTGGGCACCAACCTCCCTCCTGCCCACTCTCCCACACAGCCCTGAAACGGCGGAGCCGTCCCACTCCTTCCCTTCCCCACCACGGCACGGAGAACCCGCAACCAGGCTGCTCAACACCGCATCGTGGGGCAGGATGCGGCCGCGGGTCGCTCCGCGCCGCCTCCACGCGCGGCCTAGCGCGCCATGACTCAGCCCGTCCGCCCCGCAACGCTTCTCTCCCGCCTCACCTGCGCCAGCCGCTCGCACTCGGGCAGCCGCTGGTCCACGGTCGCGCTGTAATCCACCTCCATTTTGACGATGCGGCCATCGGCCCGCTCCGCGCCGCCCTCCGCCATGTCCGCCCGCTCCTCCGCCTCAGCGCTCACCGGAACCGGCCGGGCCCGCGCGCAGGCGCGCCGGGGGCAGCCCCGCCGAAGGGCCCCGCGCCGCGGCAAGCAGGCACTGCTGTGGCCACCCTCGGCTGCCTCAGGACCCACGGCGGGGCAGGGGCCGCCTCCGAGAGGAGCCGCCCCGCCCACGGCGCTTCTGCCGGGGACCGGGACCGCGACCGCACCGCTGAGGGGACCTTCCCCTCAATCCGCCCCTTTGAGGGGACTCGGACCGCGATCTACCCTTCTGAATGGATCTGCCCCTTAATCCACACCTCTGAGATCCAGTCTGGCCGGGGAGCCCCCGGCACCCAGGAAGGGCAGCTGTGCGTTGGTGCCAGGTGTGGCGGTGACATCTCCCAGTGACATCTCCCGGAGTGCAGGCACGGCCCCCAGTCTGCCCTGTGGCCTCGGGGGCAGCACGGCCACGGGGCTTGGCACAGTTGCCACAGCTACGGTGTTGCTCGTAGCTGGGGGGTGGTGAGGCAGGAGGACGGTGGTTTTGTGCTCTTCTCCCACATTTGGGGACAACCTGGCCGTGTTTACGCGTCAGGTGTGGCCGCAGTGCAGTACTCTGGGTTCTGTAGCTGCTGATTTCACCTTGGCGGTTTCACTTTATCTCGTTCCAGCCTTGAGTCATTTAATCACCTGGCATTGCTGGAGAGGTGGGGGAAAGGTAGGACACAACTATGACTTCTAAGAGCACAAGGATCCTGATCTAGACAGTGTTGCACCATCAGTGTGTTTGATAAGTTGCGAGATGTTGGTGCAACGCCTGTGCGTGCAGGTTGCCATCATCTCCCAACACAATTTCATACACTACAGAAGTTTTATTCACTGGGGAAATTCAGAAAAACTCCGTAGCGTTTGCAAGCAAAAAACTCAAATACTGAACAGGGAACGTTCAAATGCTCAAATACCGAATCAGAATCACAGAATGGCTTGGGTTGTAAGGGACTTAGAAGATCACCTAGTTCCAACCACCTGCCGTGGGAATCTTTGGATGTTATTTAAGATTTCCAGAAAGAAGAAGTTACCATGAAATTAGATTTTGTGTTGTGTTACTTTCAGACTATACTGTACACAGACCAACACGTTAATGCGGCAAAGGGGTCTTTGAGATAACTGGTTTAAATCTTTTTTTGACAGAATTAAGACTGAGTTCCTACATCTGCTGCACTGGCGTAAATTCAGAGTAATTCAATTAAGTTAATTCAGAGCTCCAATACTGTATTTTGCAACTGTGTCTGACACATGCCTTCCAATTAGCACAGCACAGACCATGGGCTTTGAATCACTTTCTGTTTGAACACAAACTTGATTTTAAAAGTCTGCTAACAGAATTTATCCATTATCCTTAATCATTTTTACTTAATTTCAGTTGACTTAAGTACTGAAAATACATGCATGTATCACACAGAGCATGTCAGTTGTTCTTCCCTAACTCTGGCCATTTGCAAATTTTTACAGTTTTTACAGTCTCATTCTTTTAGCTCATGGTAATATTAGTATATTTTTACAGGTGATGGATTGGGAGTGATGGCTTCTAGGGAAGTTAAAAGTCACATACTAATCTCATTGAACATAGTCCCATACACAGTAATTTGGTTCAGACAAGTGAGTGAAAGAGAAAGAAAATAAATGCCAACTGTTGTTTTCCTTTACCTGCATGGGTATGCTGGGAAATGAGGAGGCAGCTGTTGCCTCCAATATAGAATCCCTGAGTGGCTAAAAAGGAAACTAAATTCTTAATCAAAAGTCCTTAGTGAAACACCCAAAAAAATAGCTTGGGTCTTACTGTCTCTTATTCTGAAGCGACACTTTGCTGACACAAGTCCATCTGGAGTTCATACTCAGCAAAATTTAACATATGGGCTTTTTCCCCCCAGGTCAGAAATAAAAAATGAGTGAAAAATGTCTCGTTTTCACAACAGAGCATAAGAGAGCATGTTGCAGAGGTAAGAGTAAAAATTTCTGCCAATTCATGGAAATCAAAGACCCAAAATTGAGGCAGGCATGCTTGGCAGGCACTGCCTGGCTCATGGGAGCTGGAAGTTTTCTGTCTCAGCATGTCCCCTGGGAAGCATTTGGGGGTTGTGCTTTGCAAAGAGTCTGGGTACTCACAGTGGGGAGTTGTAAGGGATATCCTTGGGGTCACTGCTTTTCCCCAAGTGTATGTGCAAGCAGCACAAGACAGAGCTATGGTTTAGGGTGACTGGATAATGTTTTGCTGCAGGCACAGGAAGTAGTCTTGGTTTCCATTTTAAGCAGGTTCTGTATTTGGCACACTGCTTTCTGCAGATCTGCTTTGTTAATGTACACAGAGCTATAAGGTTTACTTTATGTTGAAAGCATGCAATAGGTGATAAACTAGTTTAAGTCTTTCTCCTGGTTTTATTGAAATCAGTGTCTTTGCCTATAGTTGGGTAGCATCAAGGCCCTATGCCAAGAAGTTCAGGTTCTTTTACACTACTTTTCAGCAGAAACCAGAAATACTGTTCCCAGTGGATGAAACCACTAGCAAATCACTTAAAGCTGAAGGATGTTTTAGATCTGAATTTGGATTGTCTCTCATCTGTGGGTAATACCACAGAATCACAGAATCATTAACGTTGAAAAGACTTTTAAGATCATCAAGTCCAACTGTCAGCCCAGCACCACCACCACTATGTTCACCACTAAACCATGTCCCCAGATGCCACATCCTGGGGATAGTGACTCCACCACCTCCCTAGACAGCCTGTTCCAGTGCTTCACAACCCTGTGAAGAAACGTTTTCCAGTATCCAATCTATACCTCCCCTGGCACTGCTTGAGGCCATTTCCTCTCATCACTTGTTCCCTGGGAGCAGAGCCCGACACCTCCCTCCCCCCCCTTCCCCCTGGCTGCCCCCTCATGTCAGGGAGTTGTGGAAAGCCAAAAGGTCCTCTTCTTCAGGCTCCAGCTCCCTCAGCCACCCCTGCTGGTCCAGACCCTTCCCCAGCTCCATTCCCTTCTCTGGACACACCTCAGCATCTCAATGCCCTTCTGCACTGAGATATCACAAGGTATTGCCTTGGTTTTGCTATTTTGCTTGGAATTCCAGGAACATACAGTACCAACATTATGAATTACAGCCACAGTTTTCATATTTATAAACGGCTGTGTCAGATTTGAGACAGAAGTCTCATTAAACACATTGTTCATACCTCAGTTGAAAATCCAGACTGTTAATAGAGCTCCCAGACTTTTTATTTCTTTGTGTAGGTGTTTGCACTTCCCTGGGAAGGCAGGGATGTGAAATATTGTGCCATTATTGCAAGGGGCTGCCAAACCAACGTTGCTGGCTCCAGGAGATGGCACTGTGTCCTCTGGGCTAAGAATTATACCCACAGCTCTGAAATGTACATCCAGAACCAATGAAATTTTGAGGGGCTTTTGCTCTTTCTTGTTATGAAACACACATCTCATTGTAGACCTAAATTCTTCTTTAACTGTCCCAAATGTGGTATTTCATCGCTTTTATTTTTTTGCAAATAACTGGTATGTAAGTGCAGATGTATATTTTACCTGTATCTTTGCAGTGCCTTGTATTGTGCTCTTATAGAGCTTCTCTGCAATCCAGTGAATGGCTTTATAGCCACTGGGAGCACAGGAGAAACAGCAGGATGAGCATTTTAAACATGAAATGCTGAGATTGTGTAACAGTTCAGGGTTCCCAGGTAGTTTCAGAATTGGGTTCCTGTGCATTTCAAGTTGTAACGTAACGATGGGTAAATTTCTCTGAAAAACACAACCCCAAGCATATTAAAAATCGATTTCACTAACAATTTTCTCACTAAAGGAGGGGGGGAGACCTCCTAAAACAGTTCTGGCTTTGTAGTTCAACTAGGAAGGAGGCGTTTTCTCACTGAACTTTCTGCGTGCCATTTCAAAGTAAAAAAACGATATTAAAAAGGGGGTTTATTTGTGCTGCAAAATGTGCTGGCTGATAGCGGAGGGCTGACCAGAAGGGAAATGGGTGAGGCCTCCACATCCTGTGCATGTCTGCACCGAGTGCACGCTGTCCTTTCCTTTTGTACCGGGAGGCGGGTGCGAGCCCAAGGCTCACGGGCTCGCTTCTCCTGCACCGGGGTGTAAATGCTTTGCAAGGTGCCTCGTCACACGTAGGGCAATAAACTTCCAAAATCCGAGAAGTCTCCACGGCAGAATTAACTGAAATCGCGAATCCTTGGGGCCCAGCGCTGCCGGCGTCCCCTTGCCGGGAGGCGCCGGCGGGCGCTGCTCGGAGCCCCGCGGCCCGGCCCCGCTGAACCCGCCCGAGCGGCGGCGGCCGCTGCCCCCCTGCCGGCCCCCTCCCTCCTTCCTGCCGCCCCGCTGATGTCA
>VXBT01005501.1:654615-749430 GCA_013400235.1 Oriolus oriolus | reverse complement strand
TTTCGGCTCGTTTGTTCTTTTCGCCGCCCCAGGCATGTCTTGACACAGCCGCGAGAGAGCCCGGCGTTTCCATGCACTTCCGACGGATGTCTTCGGTTGGGGCGAGAGCGGTGGGGGTTTGAGACTTTGTAGCGTATCTCGGTGCGAGCGTCTGTGAGATTCCCATGATCGCAGTGTGAAGGAGGAAGAACTGGGAGAAAGAAGCGGTTGTGGTGGTTTCTCTTCTTGCTGGGTCAGCCTTCCTGGATGGTTGCATTACTGTCTTGTGGACACATTGTCAAGCGCGCACAGAGAAAGAGGCTTGATTATTTTCCCCCGTGTTTGGTTTCTGTCGTGATCTCTGTGCAGAAATCACCACTTTTCTCCCAGTTCTCCGGTCCGCACTGAGCAGCAGGAATATGCTCATGAAGGAGTACCGGATCTGTATGCCTCTGACAGTTGAAGAGGTAAGATCCGCGCTTGTACCGGAGAGGCTGTTCATTACCGAGGCTTTTCTCTTGCAAGGCGAATTGAGGTTATATTTGTTTTGCTGAATATTTTTTCTTCGTGTAATGAACTTAGTCGGAGATGATTGGTTAGAGAGGAATGTTTTTATTGGAAAATATAAGAATCCTGAAGGAACGAAGGTAACTTAAGTGTATCAAAAGCATTGTGTCGTCAAAATATTGATTATGAAGATTTTCCAGCCAGATTTTCAGAGACATTTCATGCATGTTTGCAAGGGAATGCTTTGTGCTGGAATTTCTATCTGATAAAGCGTTTGTCCAAAACCCAGATTCTAAATATATTTCACCTTTGCTTAAAATACCCTCGCAGCTGAACGTGGCCTGAAACTCCAACACAGGTAGGGAAGAGGGGTGATCATGTATTACTAAAACTTTGTTGTCATTTAAAGAAGTGATTGAAAGTCAAACAGCTCTTTGTCAGTGTTCTGAACTCTGTGTTAGGAACATTATGTTTTTATTTATCTGCAGATGTCCCACCTGCTCACTGTTTTAATTAAGACAGTAATACCTACATGGAGTACATGTGCTCTGGAGTTATTGGTGCTCACGAAGTGTTTGTGGGTGCATTTAGGTGCCCAAAGGCCTGATGGCGTTTGGAAAGGAGATGGTGTTTTATGGTTTAGTGTCCTGCAAGTACAGAAGAGCTCGGTGTTTTCTTATTTGGCCGTTTCTGCTGCGGATTGGGCGTCGCGGAGGGAACGAGCCCGCTCTGAGCGCGCATTTTGCGCCGAGCTGCGCGCAAAGTTCCGCTGCTCCCGCGAGCGGCGGCGGGGCCGCCAGGGGGCGCCCCGCCACAGCCCCGCCGGAGGGTCCCGGCCGAGGGTCCCGGGCGGAGCGCCCCAATTCGCTCATTAATCCGCTAATTAATGTAACACGTTTGTTCTTTGGGTCCATCCAGGCGAGTGTTTTGCTGCACAATTTTATTTTTTGCAATGTGTGTGGAGAAGTCCTCGCGGGTATGACAGAGTAGTCGTCTCAATGGTCTTTTTGTCCGTATTTTCAGATTTGGCAAATTAACAGTTCTCTTAAACTCGGACTTGGAACTGCCATATATTTACTTCAGGCTGCTCAGGAAATTCCTTCTGCTGGGAGCAGGAGCTAAAACCACCACATACATGAAGTTAAATAGGCATAGGTTTAATTCTAGTATGTTTCCATCCAAGTTATATCGTATGCTGTGATATTGGATGGCATTATTCTTTTAATACATCATTTTCTTTGTTTATTGCATTACCCTAATGTAGACAACATTTTATCCAAGCCAGTTCCTGATGTCCTTATACTACCACACTTAGTTAATAACAGTTCATTACATCATCAGAAGGGAGCAGATCTAATTTATTTTGAAACATTATTGTTAAACAAGATTTCCAGATGCAGAAAAGTTCAAAAATCTTCCAAAACAGGAATGGTTGATTCATGATGAGGCAGAAGGCAATGCTGGATGTTATTTGTTCTCTAGAATGTTAACGGAATTAGTAAAGATACTCGATTTTGTAGTTTGTCTCATGTTGAATCATCCATTATTTAATCCAAGCACTGAAGCTAAAATGCCTTAATGGGGAACCTAGAACATGTCTGATGTTTAGCATCAATTTAATTATTAATTATAAAATGAACTAGGAAACAATTGTGAAATTAGCAAATACCTTATTTTTCTTACAGTATTTGCATACTAAAGAAGTCCCACACTGTATTTCTCATAGTGGTTCATCTTTGTGACATTTCTTACAGTCTTACGAAGGTGATGTTATCTTATTTTTACCCTCGGTTGCACATTAACTACCAACACTGTGGTATTTTTTGCCATCTGCATAGAACAAGGTGCTGCATTGTGCAGTCGTCAGGAGAACATCATGGGGCAATGCTCACCCTTCAAAATCCAAGAGCATTTTGGTTCTAAGAGGCCCGAACTGCCTTCTGCAGGGGGCAAAGTCACTCTGAAGTTCAGTGGGCTTTGAGGGAAAGGCAGTTTCCAAAGGATCTGCAATTTCCCACAGGTCTGGGATGTTGGGCTCTGATGTGCAGTGGTGCTTGGGTACCTGACTCTCATGGACACCACTGGCAGTTAAGCACCCAAGGATTTTTGAGGTCCTGTCTCAACAGGTGGGGGAAAAATGCAGTTCTTTCTTATGCAACAGTATGGATTCCATTTTTGTGCTGTTTTTCTTACGTAGACTTAATAAACTGCTTTTTCTCTTGTTCGGATGTTCTGCCTTCCAGCCTGTGCACTTCATACATATATCCAAAAGCACTTCCTTGAGCAATTTTCTTTTTTTAGCACTGCCTTGCCAGTTATCCATCCATAGAAGTCTCACAACATGAATGAGAAAGGGCTATGTCCTTAATTTGTGGTGGTGTCACCAACAGCACAGTCATTTCCATATTATTCCTGAAAATAATCTGGCACAGGCAGCAAAATGAAGTGTTAGTTCTGTCAGCCAAGCACCTGTATCCAATCTTCTGTAGTCAGATTTTGTGTGTAATGTGAAAAAAGGTGCAGTAAAGTGTTGTGTACTGTCCAGGCAAGTAACTGGAAGTCGTGACCTCGCATGTAAATACCTGTGCATGCAGCAGTGTAGGAGTTAGTGCTGCTCTGGCTGACTGTTATGACCTAAATTTATCTCTAGAGAAGAGTAAAAAACTGATAGATGCCAGTGTCACAGCAGCACTGTCTCCAGGTTTAAAGAGTTTCTGGCACTGCTGTGGATAGGAAATTCCTTCATTAGCTACTGCAGATCCTGTTCCTGAGACGTTCTTTCCTTGATGCCCTTATTAGATAAGATACCCAAATATTTATAGGAGGTTTGTTTATCTACCTGTCTGCTTGGAGGCCAAATGTTTTCTTGCAAAGAAAACATTTCCTAAGAAATGCTGTTTGCTACAGACTGAACTGTTTGGTTGTATTTTGAGCCAGGATACAGGAGTTGGAGATGCATGTTTGTTCCTTGTCCATAAGCACCAGGAAAGATGGGTTGTTCCAAGAGTTCTTGCTGAGATGCAGTGGCACCACACTACAGTTCTTATTCAAGGCTGAGGCTTCCTCAGTAAATGGAATTTTTGACAGCTGTTTAGGTCTGTTACATGTGCGCAGTCACAAGCTGGCTGATCAGCTTTAAAATAATTTGAGAAAGGAAGCACTGTGTTAACTGCTAAGCAAAATAATAACTGCTGTAAGAACTTCGCAAATAAGGTCAGGATGGAACTGTTGGTTGACAAAACCAATATGATTGCCAATGAGAAGTCATTCTTTACCTCATTTGTGGTACTTTTGGCAAATTCAATCCTTCTGTTAACATCAAGACCTTATAAATTAGAAAAAGCCATTTCTTTGCATTAGTATATAAAGCAAGTAAAATCTGTTCCCGTAATTCCATAGGATGTGTTACCAGTCTTCACTCCAGCTGCAATTAATAAATGAGCCTGCTGCTTGGTTATTTTTCCCCCTTGCATTTTCATGAGTTAGTTCATTCTTACATCATAGCTTGTTACATCTATGAGAGAATATTATAAGAGGCTGCATTGTGGGTTTTAAATATCATCAGTTAAAAAAATACATTCCTAAGCAAGTGAAAAGAACACCAAGCAATTGAAAAGAGCAGAGATGCTAAAAAATTCTCAGGCTTACAGCCCATTGCAAATCAGAATTCCACTATTTTTTACAGGAAGGATTACATGGTTTTGTGCTTTTGAGATAGCTTTATCTGAAAATGTAAACCAAATGTGATAGGTTAACGTGGTACTGAACTCTTCTAGAAAAGGCAAAGTATAGTGAAATTCCTGATTTGTGTGGAAAGTGATTATTCTTTAGGGAAATAGATGGAAAGACATTTTTGCTGGATCCTGTTGAAAATGGAGTTGTTACTGCTGTAAAATGCTATGAGTGATGTGAAGTTGGGTTGTGTAAATTTGAAAGCTGAACATCAAATAAACTACAGGAGTCACAGGGTTTTTTCCTTGGAAACAGGGATGACCGTTAAGGTTTCTATTAGTTCTGAACTGTATGTGCATAGCCAGTACCTAAAGTCTTAACAGGTTTTTCTTTCTTTTTATCTCTGCTGAGGCTGGTGGAATCATTCCTACTCTGTGTTTTAAATAAAAGCCAAGTTGGATCTGTGGGGAGCACTGCCTGCATGAGGTGTGGAGGAACAGCTGTATCGTCATGAATACAAACAAGCAGAGACCTGCAAAATGTCCGTAAATGTAGATCATGGTTTTTCAACAAAAAGTCCTTTCAGCATTAACAAATTCTGGTTTTAGAGGTGTTATCCTTTCTCCTTTATAAAAATATCCATTGTTTAGTTCTTGTTTCAAACACTATGAATTCTCCCAGTGTGGATTATTTACATAAAATTATTTCAACAACATCTGTGTAAACAGTGTTTGGATTCTCTGAATCTTCTGTACACTTCTTCTTTAAAAGATTTCATAGTCTCCCATTTTGTGTACAAAGGGTACATGTTATAACATGTTTTATTCAGACAGATTTAAAGCTCATTGAAAGCATTTGAGAAAGTGGTGTTACGCCCTGAGAGTCAGCAGGTGTTCCAATATTTGGACATACCTATATGTGTGCAGTACAGCAAAGCCTTTAGTAGGGTATAAAGTGTGCAATAATTTTAAAGTACAGTGATCTGCTGCAAGGCAAACTACATCTACTCACCCTGCAATTAATACAGATAGATTAAATAATGGTCACCTATGTGCATTTCCTTCATTTCCCAACTATAGCCACAGAACATATTTTCAGGAATATATAAATGTACGGAACACTTGTAAAAGCAGTATGTTGGTCATAAGCAAGAGGACTATAAACAAACTTAAGGTGAAGTCATCTTATCAAAATTAATTTATTTTAATTACTTGTAAAGGAAATCATAGTTGGACCATGTCATGTCCATGACCTCTGCAGAAAACGTTTATCTGGCTTTTTTGAGCTGAGGTTGTCCAGCAAAAACAGAGGCTTATTGTGCAATTTTAATTTAAGCTACCAAGAGATCTAATGCATCTTACACCAATTCCTTTACAAGATAGTGAATTGCTGTGAAACATAAAGGACCTTTTGCTGTATTAATCATTCTGTCAGGAGATGCCTTCTGAGAACATCACCAGCCTCACCTCCTTTTTGCAGTTAATACAGTGGAGGCACTGACATGTTTGTCTTAGGAGGATTCAGGGTTAATTATTGAGATAGAAAACCTCTTTACACCATTATGAGCATATTCTTACCCTTCAAAAGAATTCCTTTTGTAAGTCTCTTGTCAGCAGAGGGTTGGATGTGGTCTTTGGTGGGTGGTCATGTCGACTCTCCTCCGAAGGTCTTTGCTACACACAGTGTGATGTTAAATTCACCTTAAATCTTATGGCCTGGGAAGAATCATTGTAACAGATAAAACCAATGAGAGAAAGCACCAGAAGTTAACTATTAGTACCAAGGAAATACACCTATTGAATTTTCTTTTGCTGCACAGTGTAGTTGCAAGAAGGAACAGATGAAAGTGAGAGCTGGCTTTTAGCATGGGAAAAAATAAACACCTTGCTTTATTTTGGCCTTCTTATGTTACTTGTGGTCAGCTGTAAAAGTACAGCAATGCAGAGCAGATGTCAAATCTTCACTGATCTCCACTGCAAATAGAAATCCAAAAATATGCAATTTTTTCCCTTCTCTTGGTTGCACATTTCAGTATAACTCTGTGAAAGAAACAAGACAATCTTTGTTCTGCAGTCTTCAGTGTAAAGCATTAAAAAAATCTTTCAGTGGAAAGGATTAGATATTACCCAAGGAACGCCAGACTCTGACATACATCTTACTTTATCTCTCTTGTTCTGTCTTTCCCTGTCAACACTTGTTTTCTCCAAGGTGTGTGTGTGTGTGCATATATATATATATATATTAAAAATAATGGCACACATTCGATTTGAGGGCTTTGTTAGCAAAATACAGGCCCAGTTTTGCATTTCCCATAAAAGAAAATGCAGCCTGTTGGTGGTTTAGGACATTTTCTAGCTCAAGCACTCTACAGAGCCTTGATGCTATCAAGAACTCCATGAGCTGTGTTTATCTTTGAAGCATAATGTAGGTTTGGAAACGAAAGAACAGGGAGAGAAAAACACAGAATGTCAATACTGGCTTTTAAAACTTAGAGCTTTCTGGTTTTTGTTTTTTTGGGGGATGGGGATGAACTTTGTCTTGCTGAGAAGATGAAGTTCTTGTAAGAGTTGATGTTAGTGTTGAATGATCAGCACTTTTGAAATTCTGACAACTTCTGTGTATGTACCTAACAATGAATGTAGATGTCTATGTTGGCATCTTGAAGTTCGATAGCTCTGATATGTCAAATACATTTTCCCATAGTCCAGTCTGTTTAATTTCTTCATTATTCATACTTTCAAGGTTATAAATAATATAATTATACCAATTTTCATGTGCTTGACTGCATATGTTATAAAAAAGTTAGGTGTGATTTATAGCTCTTAAAGTCCATAAAGCCCTTTAGATTAGCAGAAGAGAAAGATTTCTGTAATAACTAGGAAAGGTTACAAATTACATTTTCCTTCATGAGTATTCATTTGAGTCTGATAGGCATTTGCATTGTTAAAATCTGTTAGAGATCATGTTCTTGAGTACAAAAGGCTGCCTAGTCAGATAATGGAAAACCCATCGTTTATAACAATGATTCATTCACTAAATTCTTCTGTGTGACTGGTGAGCTGACAAATGTGTTCCCCAGCCTGTTCTTATAGAAGTGAGTCAGTTGTGGATGCTAAAATCCACACCGGCTTTCCATCTTGGCTGTGCAACCTAACACACAAGCAACCATTATACACTCTGAGGATGGGGATGGATAATACACACATGCAAACCCTTGAAATATTCTCAGTCATTGTGGGTAAGGAATAATCCTTTGTATCCTTATTCATGGAAAACTTACTTGGAATTTAATTTTTTTAACCCATAGTTATAATTTTCCTTATATTCTATTTTATCTTCCTTGGTTCATAGAGCATTTATCATGACCAGCAGTAGATTTTGTGAGACTGTGTACCAAAATAAAGCAAATACTGACATTTCATGCAAATTTGCTGTAAGAGCCCTCCAGTGCAGCCTGAAGAACTCTGTGGAGGCATATTGTGCACGTGTTTAAGTGTAATTGCCAGTGTCTGCAGGCATCTAAAAAAGCAAGGAGAAAGGTGCTCCCCAGGATTATTGACTGTGTTTAAAAAGGAGTGAAGAAAAGGTAATTTAGATTTCAAGTTGGGTTAACAGATGGATTTACAGTCTGTAGGTGGGAGAAACCAGACTTGAACTTCACCTGTGTTTATATATAATGCTTTTAGTCTAGGCTTAGTCTTGTTTATCTCCTTCTAAGTTCATAATTTTTTTCCAATTTTGGTTATAAGTGATCAGCCAATTTTGAATCCTTGGATATGTATCAAAATGCTATTTTTAATTTTCTAAAGTACAATGCAGGGTGCTAAATTGTAGGAATGACATTTTAATGGCTCTTCTTGGGGAAAAAAAATCTTCCATCTTTTTCTTGTTTGTTTGTGGTTAGAAAATGCTGAAGCAGTTTTGGGTTCTATTAGTTTTGTACTTTTGCAGTTCCAAAGCTGGTTTTGCAGTACACCCTCCAAGTTCCAGCACATGCATAAATTGCACACACACTTAATTTAAAGCACCAGGAGTCATGTGAGTCACTCGCATGAATGTTTGTGGATTTAGGAAAAGACTTGTTCCTATGCTCTCCAGAAAAATCATGGTCTTTATTTAGGAGTTTTTATATGTCTGTTCTAAGATTAGTCTTGCCCAAGTGATTTAGGAATACTTAGGCTCTGTGGGAATTGTTTTCTGTGAGCATGCTGAGAATGCCTTATTTTCCATTTCATCACACTAAATGTCATCTTAGGTTTAATGTGTTGACCAATTCATGACTGTGCTCAGGGTCTTTTCTGTAAAAATATTACTACAATGCATGACAAAATAATTGTGTGGTAATGACACTCCAGTGTGACACACACTGTTGCTCAATTGCTTGATTAACAATCAGCCACTGATGACAAACACAACTAATTTTTGAATATATTTTCAGGTTTTTGCTCTCATTTTATATAAAAGTTGAAAAAAGCTTTTGTGCTAGTGTCACCATCTTACTTGAAAGGCTCACAAAATACACAAGTCTACCATGAACCAAAAAATTGTATTTATCAGAAAGGTGAAGACAATGACAATTCTATTGAAGTTCTTACCCATGCCAAACTTGAATCTCTTCTGGTCATACACAGACAATTTTAAATAGCCTCACTTGTTAGGCCCATTGAAACCCTGGTCCTAGTATGTATAATCTTATCTTCTGGAAGATGCTTGACAAATTTATCCAGCTACTTCTCTGATTTTGTCAGGTTTTCTTTGAAAGTGCAAATTAGCAGACTTCTAAGTAATATTTTCATTTATTAAATTAATTGTACAATGACTTGCAATAAGCCAAATTAAGCACATGAAATATACATATGATTACAATCTTACATAACCTGCCTGTTTCTTTTATCCCATAGACTTGATATAAAATTGATTTAAATCTTCCTTCAGCAGGGCAGGTTTTTTTTGCTTCACTCTGCATAACAGAAAATCACTCAGTGGAAATTACACCGTAGTAATACCAATGAGTGCTGTCACTGATGTCAGAGAGGCCAAGATTTCCCCAAACATGTCTGATAAAACACAGCATATTTTTAGAACAGAAATGGTGAGAATTTAAATTCCATTTTGGTTGCATGGTGCAAATCTGAAATAATTCTGTTGATCTTAGGAGATCCATTACAGCTTTTTGTCAGTCTGATCAAAAGTGGACCTTAACCAATGTCTGTAAATGAAAAGAAAATGTAAATTTCTCAGATCTGTTGTTCTCAACAAGAAAGAGACCAAGCTGATGTCTCTAAATCTTTATTATTCTTGCCTAAGCTAAATGACATTTTCACATGTTTAGATTAAGGCCCCAGATTTGTATCAAACCTCTGTAATATCTGTGAGCCTACATCAAATGAAGTTCTTGCTGTCCTCACACCACAGACTTCTCAGTTACCTCTTTGCTCCCAGTTTCACTCCTAGTTTTATAGAGCCTTGGATTCCCTTTCCTTTCTCCCGTTTTTGAGCCCTTGGTCACTCTGAAGGAAGGAAGCCTCTCCAACCCCAGCAGGCGTGTGGCCAGCTGGCAAAAAGCTGCTAGTCTTGCTTGGCCTGGCTTTGCAGGGAATAAGGAACTGCACAGCAGACTTGAACAATTGATAATTCAGCTCCGTCTTGAGTACTCAGCTCGGGCTTGAATCCCGGTATTCCCGCAGTTACCATGGATCTTTCTCCCAGAATGAAGCTAAAGAGAGCACCAAGTTCCAAAATCTCTCCAATGTCTTAGAGGGTTGCTAAGTTTATTTCCATTTCTAAGCTGTTTGCTACTCAGCCCAGTTTTTTCAGTCTCTTTTTCTTTTTTTCTTTTTTCTTTTCTTCTCCTCAGGGATGATTCAGTATAAAAACATGTTTGTCTATATTAAGGGGACTCTGTTATACATTTGGGGTATGTTGGGATTTTTTCCCCCATTAACTTCAGTGGAAACAGAATAAAGCCTAAATGGGGATTTTTTTGTTGTTGTTGTTGTTAATTCATTCTCCACTGTTCTGCTATAGCTTCTTTTCTCCACTATCTCATCTTTTTTTCATGTCTGAACTTGAACTCGCTTGGTGTCAAGTGATGCCGAACTTCTAAATCTGTTCTGAGGGAGTTTGAGATGAGGCAAACAGCATTTGAGTGGAAATGTTATGTCATAGTAACAAATGCCTATGGATTAGTTAGTTTATTTCCAGGACCTCATGGGCTATACATTGCTATTTATAATTTAACTTTCTCAAGCAGCCACGACTGTGTTTATGTTGCCATGGTGTTCCTTGCCATACTTGAGGGTGGATAGTAAATGCTATAATTGAAAATAGATACTCCCACTGAATTAAGGGTAACAGGTGGTTATGTTTTTATTTAATCATGCTGTAAGCATATTACAAGTTAAATGTAGATATCTCTACCCCTGCCTCTTTGCCAAGACATTTTCAGACATGCCAGTTTGTCTTCAGTGGCCAGGACTGGAGTAAACAACATGAGTGATTTGTCTTGTGACAGGCCAAGGAATGTCAGTGGCCATCAATGAGCATCCTTCACTTCAGAAGCAAATGTTCTCATGCAGGAGAGAAAGAGCTGCTCTGATGTGTGGGGGGAGGTCGGTGTCTCATCCTTCCTCTGGGAACTGACATCTGGGTAAAGCTCTGATTCCTGATCAGCATGTGAGGAGCAGCGATTGCTGTTTGCTTGTGATCTCCACATATTAGCCCTTTACCTCATCTCAACTCTTTATTTCCTTCAGTTTTCCACTGAAGTTTTCCAGATTTTCCATGTGGGCAAGATACGTCCTACTAGCACAACTATTCAAAGCATTCCCCTCTCATGACCATAAGAATAGCTTTTGATTAAATTTTGTCAACTCCAATAGAGTCCAACTCCAAATACATCATAAATTAATCACATAATATATAAATATGTGTTTTTCCATGTGAATATGCATATATTTTTTCCATACTTCAGAGTAAAAAGGCAGAAGTATACAGATACTATCCTAAATTATCCTTAACATTTAGGTTGGGGGAATAAAAGTGTTGTAGATTTTTCTCTCCAAAATCCTATAAGATGTGAAAATTAAATAATTCAGAATAATTTCACACTCTCTATTTACTGCAAAAAGCCATATGCCCAGGAGTATTAAGTAACCAGGTGCAAATACTTCAGTCAGGATAGTGTGGTTATTATCAAAGGCATTTATAAAATACATGTTAATAGAACCATACCAAGGATGCCTAATTGGTGCAGTTGTGTGAGCAGTGAAGTGCAGAGTGGAGCTTGCTGCCTGAGTTCTGCACAGCAGTCTCCTGTTGAGGATTTTTGTACCTTTTTTAGAAGCAGCTGTCAGACTTTGGTCTTTATTAAGTTTGGCTAATTGGGTCCTCCAATTTTTCCTATGGCTATAGGATATAAAATGAATTTTCAGGAGCAGATGTGTGCATACGCAGAGATTTTTCTTTAACTCCGTTCAGAGTTGTTTCTCAATTTTCCTTTCACATTTTACCATTTTGTAAAGCAAAGCCAAATGAAATAGTGTTTCATGGATGGTATGACTTGTCATATTTTGGTTTTAAGCTGGTTTACATTGGCTGGAAATGTTCATGTTATTTAAACCAGTGTCACTTGCTTTGTACACAAGACCAAGAGTCAGAGAATGTCTTAAAGCATTGCAAGGATGTTCTTAAGGCCTTTTACAAGCTCCCAGCAATTGCATTCCTTTCCACGGGTTTTTATACTCAACATCTTTGTTTGCAGGCCTTTTCCACAGTTTTGGAAGTTAGACTTGCAAATTAAGTGAGCTACTTTAGTTCTCTAGGCTTATGTTATAGGTAGCACTTGATTGAGTTTATTGTTACAGGAAAGCTGAGGACATTCCCTAGGGCCACTCACAGACTTCCATGTAACAGTAAGTATGCAGTAAAGCATGAGACTTTGAAGTATTCATGCATATTTAATGGTAAGGGAAGAAGAGAACTCAGCATTGTAGCCAATCCAAACCTTTGACAAGAACAGTGAGTTAAGGGGAAAAAACGCGTTTTCAAGATGTTTTTGATCAAAGGAAATTAAAAAAGCATTGCTGAAGGTGATTAATGTAGATTAGTAGATCATGTGTATTAAGAACAATGTCATGGATTCACAGATCTAATGGAAATTCACTCTCGAGCTTGGGTTTTTAATGGCCTTTTTGAGTTCTCCCTGCTCAGCTGTCCTTTCACCTGGTGTTTTTGGAGATGTAGGACCTCTGCTTTGTTTTGGTGCTGGTGCCAAGTCTGAAAGTCCCAGAGTCCTTGTGCAAACCTGTGGTGCCCTGGAGGTGCCTACATTTCATCTAAATAGATATTGACCTGGGAAATCACTAACTCACTCTTCTAACCAGTGTGACCTGTGTGGGCACAAGAGCAAGGGTCTGGAGTCAAGCTGCTGCTTCAGCAAGGTCTTCATCAGCCACAAACCAGAATTTAGTCTTGAAGTTTATGAAAGCTTTGCCACTGTGCTTTACCAGGCTTCATTTTGTTGAGTTTATATCAGGTTATTCCACACTTTTCTTAAGCAGTTATCTATGAATATTCATTCTTAACAGTCACGATTCTCTGTGTGAAATTGTAGCATGAATTTCTATCTTAGTGTTGATGGGTGGTTCCTGATACTCCCCCCTCCTGCACCGAGTGTTCGTTTCTCTGGTATCTTGCTTCTTAAGTCCAGGTTACACTGCAGTGAAAATGATCCATGACTCTTGGTTTAAAACAACATTTTTACCCATTTTGTCAGTTAAAAGAAAACAAGTGAAAAGTAAGGGATCAAGGAAGGATACAGAAGGCATTTTTCAGAGAAAAGAATTTAAGAAGCAAGGGTTTATAGCAATAGAATTCACTTGCTCCATCAGGTGACACTTAAAAGCATTTTCCATTTTTTGGAAACCAGAATTATAAGGAAACCATGTAGGAAAAGAAATAGACTTGCTGATGAAATATTTTATCATGCAATCACTGACATAAAAATAATGACAGAGCTGTTGAGGTACATTTTTGCCTGTCTTATCTTGCAAACCCTTCTTTTACTTTTGGACTTTCGACACCTTCCAGTTAGGAGCTTCAAAGAAAAAGGATTTTTAACTCCATCAACATTTCATCACCCCACTGATTTATGTGTGCAAATTGTTTGCCTGTGTCAGATTTAAACAAAAACTGTTCTGGAGGCACAGCAAACTTTGCAAGTTGACATATAAAGTTCACCTCAGTAAGTCAGCTGAAGATTTGGTCCTTTGTGTCCTTTCTGTAGCAAATTAGTGCACTGCATCTGGTTATGATATTCTAGAAAATAGAGAAAGAAAAATTGTCTTATCAAAGTCTCCAAGGTGTAGAGCAACACTAGACTTTTTTTTACTGTTTCACATACCTGCATATTGATGCTAGTTTTAAACAGTTTCTTAGGCTTCAAAGTTATTATTTCTTGATATTTTGCATTTATACTGGTGAAATAAAGAGTTACTGGGTTTGTTTCTGTTAAATCTTTAGCATTTTTTATAAACTCAAAAAATACACAAACTCTACTGTGAAAGGTTTCTTGACAGAAGCCAGTGTTTCAGCATATCTGTCTAATGAAGCTGCTCGGGGAATGGCTGTCATGAAAATGCAAAGACCTGTCGGTGACATAAAGCCATTCTGACATTCTGAGTACAGGATCCTTTTCAGGCAGACTCTGAACAACTCCACAAATTAATCATTACCGTAAGATAGGATTGCACTGGGATGTGCCTTGCATTTTCATAAAGATGAGAAATAACTCGCCCAGGATTGAAGGCTCATGTCCTGTATTCCCTGTATTCTGCACTGCCAACAGGGGAGGTCTGCTTTCCTCTCAGCTGACCTTCTGGGATGTTTCTCTGTCATTTCCCACTGTTCAGCCCTGTGGCCCAGCTGTACCTCTCTGTGTTTCAGAAGCAGAAGCAGTACCAGAGCTGTGTGACAGAGTCTAACCCGCAGGAAACTGGGGGCTCTTTGATTCCTCTGTGTGTAGAAGACCATGGTGAAGCCTAAGTTTTCATCACTGAATTCTTCCATCTGTAGTGCTGAGGTGACCCTGTGGCGAATTTGGGCTAAAGAATTTTAAACTGGTGTCCCAAGTGTACATTCCCACTAAGGTCAAGGAGATAAAGTTACTGAGCTTTTCATCTAATCAAGAGTTGCTCTCTGAGCCTTGCAGGCTGCAAGTGATCACTGTAACTGTATCCTCTGTGTTCTCTCCTTTTTTCACTTTGTACTCGCTGTAATATGCCTCCCACTCCCTCTTTTAAATCTTTTTTGTAGGAGGTTAATTACAAAACTGTAGCTTTCCATCCTTGTTGGGTTCGAGTTGTCTTAAGTTGCTACAACCATCGTTAATGACGTGTGGAACACTTTCAGACCCAGCACAAATTCCTCTGGGACTTAACTGGTGCCCTCTCTCCAGTGTTAAGAATTATTTGTCTATTTATTTTACTTTTGTATTGCAAGTTGTAAACAATTATTTGTCCATGCAAGGACTTTTCTTATGGCAAATTTGTTTCTTTCAGAACATGGGGCAATATGCTCTCAGATACATGATGTGACTCTTAGGGATGTCCTGTGCAGGGCTAAGAGTTGGACTTGATCCTAGTGGGTCCCTTCCAACTCAGCATATTCTGTGATTCTGCGGCCTTGGCAAAATGGGCTTTTGACATTAAATTGCCCCATATCAGCTCGGTCTGCTCTGGCTGAACCTGTTGAGTTCCTCAGACACAGATTAACACATGACTTCTCCTCACTAAAGCTGTCTTAACTTTCACTCTGTATTTATGCATCCAAGCTGTGCTATTCACACACTTTTTTTTTTTCTGGAGTAATAGGAACCACTCTCATATGCTCTTTCTCAATTTTCTGTTCAGTACATTGGATAGATAGCAAATGAGAAGCATATGAAAAGCAAATTAATACAACTCCTGTCGTACTTGGTGGAAGTATAGAATTATAATTAAATGCCGACACAACATACTGAATTAATTGTAGAAGCAAAAATGCAATCTTTAGAATACCAACAGATTTTTTTACCATGGCTATCTGCTTTACTACATATAAGCACACAACTTCAGCAGAGGATTGTTGATGACTGTTTTTTAAATTCTTATTCTTTTACATCATTGACTATTTGAGGACTGTTTCTTAAAGAGACTCACGGAGGTAGAAATAATGCTGATAGTTAGGATTTCAGGCAGTTTATTAATATTTTTTGCAAGTAATGTTTGTCAGTGCACCAGTATTTGCATATTATATTAGAAGTTGTTTTGCCAAGTGCTGGTTGGCAGGATGTCATGTTCCCTACTTTCCATTTGGAGCTGTGAACTCTTCTGATTGTTTTATCTCTGAAAGGAGTTAACATTTGCTTTATTTTAGATCCTAGCTCTTGCAGGATGCACAGCATCTAAACTAACAGGGTCCCGTGCTCCAGGAGTGATTCCTCACTTTGTCACTACCAGGAGCAAACACTGTTGTGCTGTTGTTTCATCACCACAGCCCTGGTTCATGCCCAACACACACAGAACTGTCTGTCTTGCAAACAGAGATAAATTTACATGTCCATGTTTAACTTTGATTTGTAGTTACATTTTCGCTCTGACTTCCTCCCACTGACTGTAAATCAGTAAGTGAAAAGCACACCATGTACACGATCTGCAGTCAAGCATTTGATACACTTGTAATTAATTGACAGCATTCCTATATATGCTGGGAAGCAAGATTAATGCCTTTCTCAGGTCCACTTCTACACAGTGAAGCCAGTGGGAGTTTCTCTTCTTTTGCATTAAAAATACAAAAATAAGAACCTAAGAGAGAATTCATTGAATGAGGAGCTCTGTGTGACATGCAAGACAATTCTGTCCTGAACTCTACTCTGTAGAACTCTGCTGGCTTTAGGTAAAGTGCTTTGTCTTACTCTGCCACAAAGTACTGCAAGACATTTTTGCATGTGACATTCACATTTATGTGTCTTTTCACTGTGCTACCAGAGGACCAAATTATGTTAGAAAATCTAAACTGTTTCCTAGGGACTTCTAATAAAATTGTAAACCTGATGATTTGCTAAATGTTATAGAATATGGACAAAATGGCACAAGATGAAGCAAGGTTTTTTCTGGTCAATAGATATCCAGGAGGGATGAGCCTGGCTTGGTAAGCCCAGTACCTTTTTCTGTTCTGGCATTTGTTGCTTTGCCGCCTCATCTTCAGTGAGTGAGTTAACAGTCAAAAATCTTCTTCATGTGGCCCCTTGTTCTGGAACTACAAAATTACATTGTCCTCTGTTGCTATCTGAAATCCTGTCTGCCTCAGGAGAAAATGTGTTTTCCTCATCAGAGAATTAAAACATCCCATGACTACAAGTGCAGGAATCCTGGCAGCCTCAGTTGCGCTCCACATTCAATTAGGAATGATATCAGTAGACATTGGGACGTTTTTGTTTTGCTGCTCGTGCTTTCCTGTAGTGGCTGCAGTCCTGGAATTGATGGCCTGTGGAAGGTTTTGCTGCCAGGAATGGAGGAAATCTGCAAATATAATAATCTTCTGAATCATCTTGTAGAAGGCATTGCTGTAGTCTGAGGCAGAAGTGCAAACCATCAAAACATGCAAATCACGTTTGTGTGAGTGACACAGTGAGGGTGTCCCTGTGCTTAAGTAGGGCATTACTCAAAATAGTACTATTCCAGCTTTCCATGGGAAAGTACTTTCTGTTCAGTGAGATGTTTTCTTTCTCTACCTAGTCATCAAAAACACCATCAATCCCATTTCCAGTGAGGCAAGCTTCTGTGGAATGTGACATTTGTTATTTCCCTTACCTGATAAGAGCTGTAGACCTAGATTTGTACAGAATGCAACACATACTTTTTAAAAAAATTATATATTTAAGCTTGAAAAGGGGCTTGTTCAGAAGAACTTGGCCCCAAAAATTTGATTTTCTGGCTAGATGCAAGAGAGGTTAATTCACTCCTTCTGTAGCTTTCGTGCACCTTAATGCAGAGAAGGAAATAGGAATGAGTTTGTTGGAGTCATGATATAGAGTATATGGTTGGAAATAATTCAAAGGTAACCTCCTGCTGCTCTTTCTGTGTCTGCTGAAGAAAAGAACATTATTACAGCAGACAACTGTCAGATGAAATTTCAGAATTGATGTATTACAGAAATAGAATATACTGTGCACATTATAATTGTGCTACCAATTTAGTGAATGTTTTTGGTGAATGTAACAACATAATTTAAAACTATACAGGCTATAAGCATGTTATTCACCCAACTGCCCTCCTGGACCTCCAGGCTTGATCTTCTTTCCTTTGCATGCATGGAATTTCTGCAGGCATCGAGAATTTCATGCCAGTATATGAGGTGGCTGTCAAATGAGCTCCAATGAACAGAGGGGATGGCACTTTTTCTCCCTCAGTATCTAAAAGTGTAATTGCACACAAATATGTCACTGCTTATCTGGATATGAAGAGAAGCTTTAAAATCTCGTAGAACACAGGAACTAATGTGTCATTTTTATGTTACTTTACATGGCTTCAGTTTGTGTCCTGTATAGTAAAATATTCTGATCCTTGCCATTTATTTTTTCAGTTTAACCATTTAGGATGATCCACCAGTTCGGTTTGAAGCACAGAATGGGGTGTATTCATGCAAGTATTAGTCCTGGTGTATGTGTCCTTCTGAACATCAAATTAATAGTTTGAGTCACGGAGGTTAAAAGGAATTTCAAGTGCTGCTTTAATGAGGACAGACAGGAACATCTTTTGATACGTTGTACTGAATTTAAGCAGTTGCCTATCTGATATACTTTATAGTGGTGCCCGCTCCGCTTCCATAATTATGGGCCTGTCAGCATTTCCATTACTAACCCCTATATTACAGCTGAAAATATCACTCCAGGATGAAGTTTTGTACAAAGCCTTTCAGCTGTGAACGAAGAAGCTTTCAAAATTAATTTTGCTGCTTCTTCAGTTTAAAAAATGAAGTTTTGCTGTTGCTTGCTCTACCCTGTATTAATGTCTTGTTTTCAGAAAAAAAACCCCCACAGGGTCAAAAGACTGATGTTTGTTTCCTGTAGCATGAATATAACACATTGAAAAGATAAGAAATGAAAGCTGAAAGCTTTTATTTAACCACAAAAAAAAAAAAGCACAAGCAGGAAAAAGTACATCTGCAAGCTGCCACTCTGGGCTCAGAGCCACCTCACTTCATTTTCACCTGTCTGCAAAGATTTCAGTAGCCTGTACCCTTTTGATAGATTCCAACACAGCAGGGAATTCTAATTTTGGTATCAACGTAGACATATTTAAAAATCGTTATTTAAAAGTTGAACGGCACTTAGAATTAGGAGGTGCCGAAATTATTGTTGCCCATACGGTTTTGGTTTGCCTGCTTTTTGAATATATTTTCCATAAACTGGTTCCTGGAAAGGCTGGGTGAGGTTGGTGTGAACACCATGTTTTCATGAAATAATTGTTTTGTCTTTTTTTCCAGTAACTTACTACCCATCTCTGAAGCTAGAACCAGTACCTATAGTATCACTCCATGGTTTTGAGTGATGCTTATCACTAAAGTGTCTGAATGTTTACTAAATATTAATCAATTTATTTGCACTACACTTATGTAAATGAACAAATTCTATAATTTTGCAGGTGACAAAAGTCTGTATTGAGACATAATAGTTGAAAATATTCACTTTTTTTTGAGTAGTTAACACTTGGAGCTTGATTTTCCAGGGTGGAATTGGAAATACTGTTCTCATTGACTTTAGCACCGGCAATCTGGTAAATATTTAGCATTTCTCTGAATCAGATCTCGTGTTGAGTGGAGTACCCAGATTATGAGGAACGAGGGAATAGCAATTGCTTGTGAAGAATTTGGGATTAAGTGATTTGCTTTGTGTTACCTACATTGCTTAAATGTTGTCATTCCTCATCCTTCTGCATCCCAACCGGGCCCTTGTGCTGGTGATGCCCAGAGGATACGTGCTGATATGGAGTCTTCGCTTCATATGACCTTGATCTGGCACTGTTTTCCCTTCCCAGAATGTTTTTCAGCACTTCAGCAAATGGAGCAGAAGCCCTGCATAAAATCATCCCCATTAATATGCAACTGCCTCGAATAGGGAGAAAAAGTGGTACGTGATTATTTAATTGTGCCAGTGTTTAGGTACCCAAGTGCATTTCTGCCCAATCAGACACCCTTCCCTTTCCGTAGCTCTTGACTGCCTGGCTTTACAAGATGAGTAAGATTTCCTTAAGCATGGTTTTTGTTTGTAATTATTTTGGGGGATTTTGCAAACTTCTGAGAAAAAAAGAGCTTGACTATCATAGAATCATAGAATGGTTTGGGTTGGAAAGGACCATTAAAGGTCGTCTGATCCCACCCTCTGCCATGGGCAGGGCCATCATATGATGTGTGATCATCTGGCCTCATGTGAGCTGCTGGCTCTTGTCACCAGTGCTGGAACCTTGGGATGCACTGCACAGGCTGCTGCACTTGAGATAATGGAGAGTAATGGATAAAATGAGCATTTAGAATGTACACACAGTGCCATATGATGGAAGAGAATAAGCAATAGGAAAAAATCTGTGATAAAGAACATGAAAAACATATATCCTAAATATAGTAGGATCTGTGAGAGTGTGCAGTAAGAACAGAGTATTTTGATAATTCTTCTGGAAAGCCCTAAAAAGCTTCTTTGAGAATATGGAGCTGTATTTGCAAAGACTTATATTTAAAGGTTTATATTTAGCCAAGGGATTTTCATTGATCCCTATTTATGCAAAGACTATTTTATGCAAAGTCTGTTGAATTTCAAGTCCCTTTCCTAGCTCCCTGTAGGCATAAGAGCTTTCCAAAGGAAAAAAATTCTGACATTTATTTCCAATACAATGAATCATTTTTATTTAATAATTGCTATTATTTTTACCAGAAACTGAAACTTTCCTGAGCCATTTTCATTGTGGCTTTCTGAGCCTGAAGTGGACACAGTAAAACATCATGCAACTAAAATCAGTGGAGTTTTTACCAGCAAGAGAACAATCTCTTGTAATGGCAGTCGTTAGCCAGTTAATGACTGGTCATCTGTTACTTTCTCTGCTCATACTTTAGATACAAATCTCTTCAATGTAAGTGGTTCATTTTCATATTACTGTTACTGATAGCACGAATTTTAAATACAACTCTGTTAACAGAAAAATACCACTACATATTTCCACAATACACTGCCCATGTCAGTGTTAAAATAAATAGTTGATGGTAGCATAAACTTGTGTTTTACTCAACTGGCAGTGACCTGCTGCAGTATCAACATCATTGTTAGCAATATAGACAGACAGCTAGTAAATACACGACACATGCACTAAAGTGCCTTCATTGGAATTATTGTCAGAGCAGGACTGGATTAAGTCAAACTACCAGCTGCTTTTGATATTTTAGGTCAGATTCAGCAAGACAATGGCAGTCTTCAAGTCGAATACAGATCAGCAGGAGATGAGAGTGGTTATTCGGCTTCAGTTATAAGCTCCTTTATCTTTTGTTCCACAAAAATAGCAAAAGTTATAATTAGCAGAAGCTAAGAGGGAGCTAAGAGAATAAGGACAGTCCTGAGGGCAGTATTGGGTTGGTTATCTCCACCTGGATTACCTGCAAATATTGGCCTGAGTGTTGGAAACAATCTCACCGTGGGAGCACAGAGCAGTTCAGCCAAACGAGTCAGCCCACACTGAGCTCACACTGCAGTCCATGTCTGTGTTATTCATTATTTTCATCTTGTTTCACAGGTTAATTATTTGATAGCTCTTAAAACTCATCTTCTTTCATCATCTTTTTCATATAACCTTTGAAACCACATCTAATCTTTCATTTCAAGAAAAAGACAGTTCCACTTCTTTGAGCTTCTCATTTAATAACTATTCATACAAATCTTTAGGCTTATGGAGCCTAATCTTTAGGCTATTTAGGCCTCTGAGAGGCTGTCTGAGATGAATTTCTTCTATGTTTCACTGTATTTCTGAAAGAATAAAAAGGATTTTTGTTCATTGTTTAGAATTCTTGCAGGGGCAATTGCAATTTTAGGCATTTCAATGAAGTTGTTGTGATGTGTAGAAAATTATTTTGAGGATGATACCCGATGGTAACTGAGAATTCACTTAGTGTCACTTTTTCCTTCTGATGTCGTTGGAAGAAGAAATGTCAGTCAAATGGCCTTAAGGAAACATTTGGTCTACGGATGAGTGGAGAGGCAAGCGTGTCTCTGCAAGTTTCCCTTTGGGATTGCATTTCTAGACTTGATAAAGTGCATATTGTGCTTCATTGTTGCCCTGAATGTGTGTCCTCACAAAGATGGAACAGTGACACCGCAGTGACGTCTGCCAGTTACTCTCGTGGCAAAGGTACTAAAATGCAGAAACTCTTTCACATCAAACTGACTTTACAGGCATCTCAGCTACAAAGATAAAAGCATCCATTTTGTAAAGGTTGAGAGTTTTGTGATATGAATCTCACCAATAGATAGGGAAAGAAAGGAAAGGAAAGAAAAGGAACTAAAAATGGAATGGCACGGAATAATGTAGTATTTCAGCCCTGCAGGACTGCCTTTAATAGTAAGTGGAAACCCAATGCTAGTTTGATCTTCCTGTTGTAATGAAATTACTGAATTATCCTTTCATGTACACAGATCAAAAAAAAAAAAAAAAAGAGAGAAACTTGATCATTCATAGGCATTTATTTGTATGAATGACCTTTAGCCATTCTGGCTGTCTTTGTGTCAAGGAAGTCAGTTGTCGAATAGTTGGGACCGTCAGGGCTTTGTGGCACTGTCGAGGACTGGAATAACTATATAAATAGCCAGCCTCAAATTCAAACCTTCTGGCTATAGAAGAGCACGTCATGTCTCTGTAGCATACATCAGGGCTGAGAGGAAAAATGGAAGGTCTTTTTTTAAGAAAAAAAGCCTTCCCAAATTAAGGCAGCTACAGGAAGCCTGGGTCTCCAGTTTATGAGTTCTGGCACCAAAAACGTAGTGACTTTTAGGGTGACCTGCAGTCAGTGTGTTCTGTACCAGTCCTGTGCTCGGTGCTGCTCAAGCAGTTTCCTAAATTTTGTTAGGAGGCCACCAAGAGCCATCAGATCCATAATGCTGCGTAGTCATCCTTGTTCTCTCTAGCCTATTTTGCCCATAAAAAACAAATAGAGGAAGGCGGAAGACTGCCATGAGAGTTGGATCCGGTAGATTTGTACCTTTAGGGGTACAAATGTGATGGGTATTTGCTACATGAGGAATTTTCTGGCCTTCATTAAGGCAGCATTGACAGGTAATACAGGAAATACCATATGAACCCAAGGCTGAAACTCACACTTCATTTTCTGTCTTCCACACGCTGTAATTCAGGTGCTAGAATGCAAATCTTTTATTTGTTCTCAGTGACTCAGGAAGAACTGGGCAATGGGAATCCTCTGAGTTGTGAAAGAAGAGCCCTGACCCATCACTAAATCCAATTGAATTAAACACACTGTTTGCCCTTTGGGAAGGCCTGTTTGGTTGTCAGATCTAAGCTTTTGTATTCTCTGTTGATGGTCATTATGTGTTTGTGTGTTAGAAATTATTGGAAGAATGAGAAAATAAAGCAATAATCAGTCATGCTCGCCAGACTCTGTAGTTTTAATGTCACTAAGTGCCATGGGAAAATGACATGAAAACACTTGTCATCCAGCAGCCCTGAATACAACCTTGCATCTTTCCTTGCCCTAAAAGAACTTTGTTTACAACACTGACTTCTTTTCTGTGTTTAGGCCTCACTTTAAACATCTTAAATATTTTTTCAATAGTAATTATTGATTTTTGCAATTTGAATTTAAAAAAAAAAAGTTGGAACAAAAAGTTTATTTTTATTTTTTCTTTTCCCCCTCTTTTAGGCATTAAATGTTATTTTGAGACCACAGCATTATCTGTTCTATTTTATTGTATACGTGGGACACTTTTTCTTTTCTAAAATAACTTCATTTATATGTGTTATTTGTTTATTTGGTGTGAGTTATTGGTGATCCAGATTATATCAGGTGACTGTGGAGCTAACGCAGAATCATGATGAGGATGGGCACACGACAAGTTTAGTATGGTCAGCTAGAGTATACAGTGTATAAAGAATACAGTATATAGTAGAATATATTTGGTACATCAACCTTGCGTGGATGGATCCCCCTGGAAATGCCAGATCTCTTCCCACGTGTTGCCTTACTTGTCAGCATTTGTGCTCACAGCAAGATGACCATTTGGCTCCAACAGAAGTAACACTGTGAGCTTCCCACAGAGCCAAACTGGTGGCTGCCTCTCAGTGACAGTTGTGACCAGTTCAGACAGCAAATTGCTCATTGCCCTCCTTTCAATCAAGGAGTAGAATTAGATGCATTCATTTGTTTGGGTTTAACTAATTGTCTGCAGCCTGGCTGGAAGAAAATATTGAAGAAGCACTGTTTAGGCTGGTTGTCCGTGGTGGCTTTGCTAATCCAAGATTGGGAAGTTAGGTGTATCAGGTGTATCAAGTGCTGAGGATCAAGGAAGGTGCAGCTGAGGAATATCCCTGCTCTGCTGCTCCACTGTGTAGCTTTAATTTGTGTGTGTGAGGTGCTGGAGACAGTTCAGCCGTGGCAGTGAGGAATTCGGAGTGCCCAGATGGTTATCTGCTTCTCGGGAGAATCCTGCAGTCCATACAGAGCACAAGGCAAAACAACCAGCAAAAAAAAAAAAAGAGAAATAGAGAATTTAGGTTTTCAGGTTGGATAATTAACCATTAACATTCCTTATATGTATTCATTCTGTGAATGAATGTGAGAGATGGAGGAATGGAATATTCTAAAGGTTAACAAGGGGCTGGAAAGTGACAGTGTGGATCCTACAGGAACAGTTTGCCATGAGCTCCCACTAAAGCTGTTCCCTGAATTACTCAGCTAAAATCTTCCTAGTCAAGCTCCCAGGCCCTGCATGAAATACCACATGTTAGAGGTTTCCCTGTTTTGGGAACACCTATCAGGGAGCGTGACATCCCCTCCTCCCTTCCCACCCTAAAAGTTTTCAAATAAGGGAGAGAGATTTAAAACAAATCTGAGAAACTGTCCATGAGAGCACTTGATTTGTTAGTGAGAAAATTCTTCAACAGGCATTTGTCCAGCCTTTGAGCTGGAGAAATCCCTGAGTACTCCCATTAAAGCACAGCAATATCTGGTTAACAAAGCTGAGAGTTCATAAAGATTTTAGAATAAAAAATTTTGTCATAAAAATGTTTCACAGTCACAAGCCTGTAGAAATAGTAGAAATGATCTAAACCACTACAAAAACAATGTTTTAACTGAAAAGTAATGCAGATATGTACTGCTATAAATGTTTGACTGAACCACATGCATTTAAAAGTATGTTAGACTAAAATTAGATTACTGACCAGCCTGTGAGACCTGTTTGGGAATGGACATTTTTAGTGGGTTTCATTCATGTTTTAATATTTTCTTCCATCTTTTTCCTTAATTATACCTTTTTGTGTTTCCCAAGGAGTAATTTACCGGCACATGACATAAATCAAAGAATTCTCTAAGTTTGTCTGAATTCTTTATTTTTATGAAAAATAATAAAGAAGGTCAAGCTGTGTTGCCATGCAACAAGTTTGTGGTCTTGCTGTCTGCTCTTTCTGCATGCTATAAAAAAAATCAAGAATGTAGGAGATAAAGAGCTTTCATTGGGTTGCCATTGCTGCAGCAACCACTTCCTCTCTGAGTCTGAACCAATGACAGGAGCGTTTGGGGAGTAGAAGGCCCTGGGTGGCAGGAAAGGAAGCGATGATCTCTTTGTAACTGTATTTTTAGACTCTGGTGAGGAGGGCGTTTTTGTTCAGCTTGCGTGTGTGTGGTTTTTGTTTCGGGTTTTGTCAATTATTGAGCTCTACGGCAGAATGCTTTAGATTAATTCTCTGGCTTTTTCCAAACCCAGTTTTTTACAGGGTATGTGCATTTCAAGTCTTTGAGCTACATGTTTTCCATTTCAAACATGTGTCTTAGATAGCAGATTCCAGCCTGGAGTCCGCACGTACACGGTGCTCGCATGACTGTCTCAGAGCACTGTGCTGGTCTGAGGGACTGCAGGAAGAAAACCAGGTTCTCTGTACAGAATTCTTATCTATTTATACATTTTGTTGTTACAGTTTTCAGCTCTATTCCCTGGTGCTACTGTACACCATGAACTCTTATACCCAAAGGATACGTTCCAAGTGACGCAGCTGGCTCTAACTAATGAGGAAGTGGTTAACTGGAGTGGGGAGTGCAGGAAAGCTGTTTGTTCACTTACGTACAAAGCTCTCCGGAGTCAACAGGAGAGGGTTTCCACTGGACTCAACAGGATCTGTTCCAGCTGAAGTGGCCTTTTGGAAACTTCTTTGTACTTGGAAGTTTCCAAAAGGCCACAACACGAAACAAAATTCCCATGGTGGAAGGAAAGATATTCCCACTTAGAAGTATTGAGGAATTGATTTATCTGTTACTGGTGGTATATAAGCTACTTCTGAAGGGTGCACAGTCCAGCACAGAACCAGGAACTGCTCATTCTTCTGCTGCTCCTGGTGGTAATTCCTGCTGGTTTTGGTATCCAAAGGGGTAAGGCAAGGATATCTGTCCTAGAAGAGTTTTTTAGTTCCCTGGTGCATGGTCAAGGCTCCATTAGTGCCACTGGATTCTCTGATATCTGAGATGCTGATATCTGCACTGATAAATTGCCAGCTGTGACTTACAGCCCCTGCATAATCAGACTGTAGGTAGCTCTGTGGAATATAGAGATACATGTTTGTTGTACAAGCTTGAGAAGCTATATCCCATTACACCCAAACATTATCACCCCCTCTAATCTTCCTAAGTGTGATGAACCCACGTAATTCTTCTGCAGTGGTTAAAATCTGCAGGTTGTACTTTCCTGCACCTCCCTCTTCACTGTTTCCAGGTTCTGTCCCAGAAGAGATGCTGGTTGTGTTTGTGTAATGTTCTAAACTTCCCTTACAGAACACTAAAACCAGATAAGCACTGGTGGAATGCCTAATGCTGTGACCCCATCTGTCTAAAACATCTGGAGACCATATAGCTTCGCATTCCTGGATTATGATAAAATTGAATTAAGCCTATAGAGTCCCTTGTCAGGAATTTGTTGCCTTCATCCTCCCTTTAGTGTACATGTGGTATTGAAGGAATGTGTGCTCTGGAAGTTTTGTAGCCTGTCAGTCAGTCAGGAATGTGGTCCTTCCTGGAAATTTTGCTTATACTTA
Source organism: Oriolus oriolus (assembly GCA_013400235.1). Taxonomy (NCBI): domain Eukaryota; kingdom Metazoa; phylum Chordata; class Aves; order Passeriformes; family Corvidae; genus Oriolus; species Oriolus oriolus. The sequence goes on along the minus strand of VXBT01005501.1, from coordinate 722,941 downwards.
CGTAAGAGCTTCTGTTCTGTGTAGTGCTGGAAGGCAGCAATTCTGCTCATCTGTACATCGTCAAAGAACTTGCACCTTCAAGGTGGAGAAGTTTGAAAAGAAAGGTTGTGTGCTCTGACTCTAGACAAAGACATGAGCACCCTGACCTCCCCCAGCGTGTGCACCCCCAGGTGTCACAGCTGCTTTTTGTTCTGCAGCAAAACCCAGGTTTCCTGCCCAAGAGTTTATTTGGCTGCAGTTTTGATTTTCCGTAAGTCAGTAGCAGGCAAACAGATTTCTCCCCTAAATGTGCTCCCAACATTTATTACAGATCCGTGCATGTAAAAATGTTTGTGCATATGCACAAAAGTAATAAGTTCTTACGGTAGTGATTCATTTCAGCATGGAGGGATTTTGTCACAGATGTATAGAATAGGTACTTAAATTGCAAACATTTGTTCTACTTAACTAAAATGGAAAAACTGTGTCTTCTTTCAGTACTAGTTTTGAGACTTCAGTGTATCTCAGAAAACTGGGGAGGAAAGTATGTCTTCATTTCCTTCTTATGCAATTGCTCTCATGTGCTTCCTTCCATCAGATGACTTCAGATAACCTTAATATTTTCATCATCCTGGTCCCTGGGTTAGATGCAGAGATTGCAGGAGTGACCTCAACTATTTACAGACCCTGGATTCTTTATGACATTATTTTTATCTACAGGATACAGGAATAAAACAAGTGCATTTTAAAAATTAAATTGAAGTCAGTTTTATTTTAGAAGATCAGAAAGTAGGATGAAGTATTGGTGATAATCAAATGAAATATTCTGGACTGTGAATATATTTTTATTTCATCGTAAGTGGCAAGCAAAATTTCCCTTTCTTCTGAATAAATTTTCAGAGGGCAGACTGGATTTGTCTTGTTCAGCTTGTTACTACTACATACTAAATTCTGATGCTGTTTTATTCATTGTAGATTGCGCATACTAAGAAAGTTCTCATTTTTTCATATTTGTAAGCAGAATTATAATGCCTAAAATGCGTTGTAAGGAACTTGCTTGCCAAAAAGTATAATTGCAGAATTATTCCCTGCTGTGATTCTGACAAAGTTTATGGAATCCTATGTAGTCTCTTTGGTGCTTCTAAACTCAAAGTTTACTCAAATTTTTTTCTGAAAGCATTGAATTCTCTGCACTTGGAAGTCGATGGTGTTGGTGTGAGAGAGATTTTTGTAAGTCATAAAAATGAGTAATTACTGAAGAAGAGTAATTAGAGAAAAGGAGCCTGAGGGGAAAGAAGTTCTACTTAAACATTAAGCAAATACCATTAGCCATGCAAAAAGAGAAAATAATTTCTAAAAGCAGGAATAGATGCACACGTGTTTGGTCCATTTATAGTTAAAGATAAACCTAACTCTCAGGTCTGTTTCTGCACTTTGTTGAATTTTGAAAGGGTCAAAGGATGTATGAAACTCTGAATACTCCCGGCTTAAACTGAACTGAATTAAAATAACTAAATTTTTTAAATCCTGCACTTCACAGAAGTCAACCTTCCCTTTCAAAGCCAGCTTTGCAGCCCAGCCCTTTGACACATTGTGTGGCTGGCTGGCCACAGCACGTCCCAGCTCTGGCCAACTAAAATGTGTTTAATATGCGTGGCACACAAGTTAGTTTCTTCTCTACGCTCCCCCCCCCACCCCCAAATACTGTTTGTTTTAGTGGAAAAACAGGTAACAACTTTTGCTGTCAGGTTTAATAGAGCAAGCTTCTCCATCACCATCACTGGTCCATGGAGAATGTTACGTTTCACTGTTGGTGACAGGGATCAAGAAGAATGCCCATACTTTTCCATTCTGACTTTTCTTGGAATGTCTGAAATGGAAATAGTGTTTTCCTGGAATATCAGGAAAAGATTTTATGTCACTGAAAAACCTTTAGTAACCTCTACAAAAATTATGTTGCAGTTTTACTTCATTTTACTGCATTCTAACTTAAAATTTTAAGATATTTACTGAACAGCTCCTTGAGCTGCAGGCTTTAAATTAACAACAATCTCATAAATGAATTGTGGCAAACAAATAAAATATGCTTTTGCCTTAGGAAAAGCTTCAGTAATGTTGGATAGTTATCAAACTGATTGTGCACTGTAAGGCAGAGTGAACTGTGCATGAAAAGCAGGAAGCTGGAATCAAGGCAGGGCATGTTTGCAGACAGTCAGAGCAGGTACTCAGAAACAGGGCTGAGAAGATGTGGAGAGTGGTCAGAGTGCAGTACTGACAGACTGCTCAAGAGACACAGCAAGTCCCTTTTAGCCATTCCTTATGTGCACAGAGGGCATTTGAGACAGTCTCCGGAAATGTATCTGCATTCCTTGCAGGAAATACATGGATAAATCTACATAATAGAATATTATCGGTATTTATGTACAAAGCACGTAGTGTACATGGTCGAAAAATGTAAGCAGCTGACTCACTGTAAAATATTGTTAATAAAAACTGATTCTTAAAAATTGTATGAGCTTGTACACTCCAGATAAACAGCTGGCTTTTTTCAATAGCACAGCTGGTGTAGAAGCATCAAATGACTACAATTTGAACAGGACATGAGCTATATTTGGCAAACCATTTGCATGAAAGCTGAACATCTGCAACTTAATTTTCATTTATTTTGATTTTCATTGTACACCTATTAACCAGAGTTCTGGACCTGCTCCTACTGGTTTCAGTATCACTTGTTTAGTTGTAAGCCATTATGTGCCAGGGTGTTGTAAATTTAGAGTAGGCCATGTTTCTTTAGCTGGAAATACCAGAGGAGGATACTGACTTTCAACATGCAGTGTGTCACTGCTGAACTGTCATTCACGGGAATTTAGGCAGATAAAGTATCTTAAGGATGTAATTTCTTCCTTGAAAAGGCAAAGCAAACATGAAAGCAGTAAGAATGGCACTTCACAGCATGCAAAAGTCAACTGTTCCCTCTGCAACTGTTTGTTTGTGAGTCTACAAAGGCATGTTCCCATGAATTTGGGCAACAGTAAAGAATACTGCTGATGCAAGTCAGCAGATGTGTAGTGCTTTGTGATTCACAGATGCATGCAGGAATTAGTTGAAAGAAAAATTTCAAGCTCAACTCTAAACTCTGACTGGTCAGATTCTTTATATATTACTGCAGGAAGTGACATTTATACCACCAAATAATTTGCATGATTTTCTGGGGCCTCAAATCACAACACTAAATCATACTAACATTTACATTTTAAGACCTAGATGTTTGGTGTTATTCCTTGATTGATCTTTTGTATAGATAAAAACAGATTTCCTTTTGAGGACAGTAATTTCGAAGTCTACCTTTGCTCTTGGAGCTACTTTCTCGTGTTTGTGCCTCGGGGACAGCCATTTAAAATACCAGCTCATAAAAACTTCTTTGCACTGAGGATGTTTGTGCATGACAAAGAGAATGCAGTGCAAAGGTGCCTGGTTTGCTCTAAACATCTTAGCTTAGAAACAAGAAGTCAAACAATATGTGCAGACTCCACACTGCTGTTTGGCCAGGCTAAAGGAGATTTAGGGTCAGGTCAGCAGGCTGGGGATCTCTGCACAGCACTGCACTGGGCTGGAAGAACACCCCCCTTCTGCCTCCTCTGTTTACTATTCATGCTTTCCTTGCAGAATTTCCCAAGCAGTCAAACCCAGCAGTCCTCTTTTCACAGGACTCTAGCCTACGATGTCATTATTTTACCAGGAAAATCACTATTTTAGAAATAGAAACCACTGCTTTCACACTGGTAAGTTCTGCTACATAAGAGAGCCTTCCAAGTTCAAATTTACAGTGAGTTTATTTTCTTCCTGATTTCTTTCCTGCCTCTCTAGGAAAAAAGAAGGATTATTTCAGTGGCAAGTTTTCTTACTCTGCAGTGGTTACAAGTCTGACTGATCTCCCTCCATAGCAATGTCCTGCAGTAAAACCTTGAGCTGGTGGTTATCAAGAGATACCCATTTCCATTGCTTGCAATGTAGTGCCCTAAGAGAAACCAAACCAAATCAAATTCCTAATTCCAAAAGCAGCCAAGGAGGAGCCAATACAAACCCACCCATACGCGAAAAATCAAATACCAGCACACTGCACATTCCTCTATTCTTGTTAAAACCAATCTAGGAATGTTAATAACAAGGAAAACAAATCACTTTGTCAGAACCTGGAGCTTGTGTCACGGATAAGATTTCCGTAAATTATTGTTAATAGCTATGACTCATCACCTACAGGGGTTTGGGGATCAGAGGGCACAACCTCGGTGCTCCATCAGCTGGCACTGGAACTGCCCACACCTGAGGGCTCTGCTCCCACATCCACACCAGCTTGAGGATGCATCAGGATTCACCCATTCCCGATGAAATGACATCTAATAATACTAACATGAAGGATTTATGGTTAGTGGGGGAGATAAGAGAAACCACTTCTCTTTAAGTAATTATCATTTAGAGTGAAAAAGAAATTACAGGTGTGTCTTGTGGTAACAGCACTGAGCTGGAATCACTAGACTGAGGCTAAATTCCCTGTTCTACCACAGACATCCTTTTTAAGGTTGATGTATTAATTTCTGTTTCAGTTAATTAAACATAAAGTAAGGTTAATACTTTCTTTGCCTGTCTTCAGTATCTAACTGTAAACGTTTCTTATCTGTAGCAGTGTAGGACTTGATCAAGACCTGAAAACAATGCCCTCAACATCAAAACAAACACAATAGGAAACCTCAGTGTATCCTCCTAAACAAAGATATTTACTCAAGCAAGTACATTTCCAAACAATTTATTCCAGAGGTAAAATATCTCTGTAAAACTGCTGGGAAGAGATTGCTGGGAGTGACAGGCTGGGCATGTTTGGACAAGTAACTTATGTGGGGATCACCATGTTTGTCTCATGGTGGTCCTTTGAGGAATAATCAGAAATTGTTTTAAATAATTAAAAACGTGGACAAGTGATGAATAATATTCCTATTAATCTTTTTATTAAAAAAAATAAAATTAAGTCGTGGAACACATTCACAAGGAGCACACAGAGCATCTTGCAAAAGACTAAGACTTGAAAATAGATCAGAAATTTAGCAATCAATTTTAAGATTGTTTTCTGTGAATGAGACAGCATTCTATAAATCAGAATTCCTTAATAAAATTGCTACTCTTTTGCCATAATCAATGCCCTTGGATTCAGTGTAGCTGGACAGATATAACTGATGATGAAGCTGGTTCGTCGTATTTTCTTGCTAGAAATAAATCTTACCTAAATTGAGGTCAATGACAAAACAACTATTGCCATCAATGGAGGCTGGGTTGCACCCTTTAGAGCTGCCTTTGTGCATAAGCCCGGATCTGCTCCAGTTTAGTTGTTGCTGGTTTTATTCTTTTTTTCTGTTTTACCTTTGCAATTTTCTGAGAACAGGACTAGAAGCCACTGGCATGTTATAGCATGAACCTGTGTGAGAAATACTTTCCATTGTTGAAATGCAGCTCACCAAACAATCATTACCTTGAGCAGGCAGAAAAGACACTCAGTGTCTTCTGGACTCCAGCTCCTCTCTGCAGGAAGGGATCTCCCTACTGGCTTGGAACAAAAAATTGCACAAATTGAAATGGCAGCACCATCCCTGATAGTTTAGTCTAGTAACAGAGAAATAAATGTAGATGAAAGGGTTCAACCATTCTTTCGAATACGAGAATTGTGTAAGACAAAGCCAGTGATAAATCTGTTACATTTTCTGTGAGCATTCAGATAAGAATTTCAAGGAGTGGTATGAAAATTTCAGATACAAGATCATTTTGGCATAATTTCTCCTTTGAGAGAGTTTTATATTTTATATTCCACCTGAAGTTTGAAAGTTTGTACTCTTAAGACTTGTATTAAATCAAAACCTGAGCGATAGGCAGTCAGGCTGAAAAAAATTCAGACATGTTTTTACGAAGATTTCTTGTGCAGCTCTTGCTGGAGATGGTGGGGGCTCTACATATGAAAGATGGATGGTGTGGACCCCTTTTAAAATTTTTAAATTTTTTTCCTTTTTTTTCCCCCCTCCCATCTGAGGGATAAAAATGCTTCTGGTCTCACTTATCATTTTAAACAAAATCAGATTGACTATCCTCATGCTGTTGCTAACATGAACCTTGTTTCTTGTATGACTAAATCCCAATAGCAAACACCATCTGCCTGTTGAAGGAGCAGGCGAGTCACCACCGAGACAGAGTCTCACTCATCAGGACTTGGGAAACATCAGGGCTACTACAGCAGTACCCTTGGAAATGTCTAACTCCACATTCTGTGCATTTGTTTATTGAAGTTCTTCCTCTGATACTGAATAAAATTTCCCCTATTAAACTGAAGCATTTACAAAGAGTTTTGCTCCAGATCCAAATTCACATCAGGTGCCATTGTGTGAAATTTTACTGAATTCCTTGAAACAGTCGATGGTCTTGGAAAATCATCTTCCAGCTAAGAACACAGAATTCAGATTGTGATAGAGCAACATAAACAGTCATGGCACATCAGTTTACCCTTGCAGGAATAATGTGTATCAATTACTGTTGTTAAATGACTCTTAAGTGCTATTTCTCCACAACATCCATAGGAACTAAGAAAAAGCTGTGACTTTTTATTCAAGCATTTAATCTCCAGCAAGTTCTAAAAGACACATCTTTGCCTTGGATTTTATTCATGTAAATAGAAACATACACTTGAAAAAATGCTATTTTATCTGAAATAATAATTGTGCACTCTCTGATTTAGCAAAGTACTATTACTTTGGAAGTTAACATTTTCCATCCTGCTCTAGCATGATTTTAACATTTTGTACAGCAGATAGAACAAATGAATAGTACACAAAAGAGCTAAGTTAGCTACTTTAAAGTACGTGTACAAATATGTTTCCTTTGCAGAATACAGCTGCTTTCCAGCAGGACTGCCCAGCCACTTCCGTAGTTATGAGAGGTCGTAGAACAGTCTGGGTTGGAAGGAACCTCGTTCCAGCCACTGCCATGGGCAGGGACGTCAATCCCTGGATCAGGCTGCTCAGGGCCCCATCCAAGCTGGCTTTGAAGGTGGATATTTCTACTCGACTGCTGTCAGATCAGTAGCTACAGAAAGTCATCACCTGCGGAAGGCGAGGAGCAGTAGGATTCCTGCAGGAGAGCTGTCCAGCAGTGGTGCCTTCTGTTCCCTTCAGCATCTTCCAAATGGGAGGCACCACGCTGAGCTGCCTTGGATACCTTCTGTGAGATCGCGGCTTTGATTGGAATGTGTGTGCTGCCTTTAAGCACTGACTGTGCAGCATCTGGAAAGCAGTTGCTGTTTGACAGCACTGACCCTCATCTGCAGAGGGCAGTGGGCACAAGGCTTAGCCCCCTTAAACTTCTGCTCAGATTCATTTGGGATTTGATATCTTGCAAACATTTTTTGGTGGGGTGGGTCCATGAAAGAACAACAACCTCTGTTAACAAAATGTGGTGATGTGGGGGTATCTCTGGTTCATGATGCTGGAGCAAATGAAGGCATCAGTACAACCCCACGGTTGGATGTCAGTGTGAATGTACACTCATCTGGATGTTTCTGAGCCAGCATTTCCAGCAGAAACTGAGGTGTTTGTGTTTGACCATTAAAACTGAGAGCAAAATTGCAAAGGACTACGTGGACGTAGGAAATTGATATGTGCAATTATGAAACACTTTCCAGAGGTGTCCATGGAAACTAAAATTCATAACTTTGTGGGATAACAAAAATCCCAATAGAGATCATGATCGAAATATTGATTTTATGTCAAACTGTAATTCCTCTCTCTACTCATCTGACCTTTTCATATTCCACAGGATATAAAATACTGACCTTTCCATTAGAAAATAAGGACCTTATCACCTTTCCTCTTTGCTGCCATCCTTATCACTCCACAGGCAGTAAGTCTGTGCTCCCAGGGGGTCTAATTGATACATATCTAATTAAAGGCAAAGCGTTTTTTCTCAACTTATATTCAGCTTTGAAGTGTGTTGCTGTGATTTCAGACCTGAAGAACAGCTTTGTGTGCCTGAAAGTTACTCTTGTTCAAACTGCACTAATTGATCAAATCAAATGTACTACAAACTTTGCCTTTCCTGTGCGCCAATGCATTCATTTTTGTTAGAGAAAAAGAGAAGACAGTTTGTCATGGATCTAGTTAAAAGCTATGTGTGAGGTCTGCAGCTCTTCAGAGCCTTTGAGATTAGAACAAAATGTTCAAATATGATGAGATAGAGAAAAAGGATTCAGTAGAGACAAAGGTAGATAAGTGGATTAACAAGTAAAACAATGTTAGGACTTAGTCTCTTAAATGATCCTTCAAGATGCAAGTTCCAAATTTCTTACCTTCTTGTGGCCTGTTGCTGTAGGGGAATAAATTGGGGTTATATAGAATTGAGGAACTAATATAGGGTGTGCTCCATCATACTATTCCTTATCATTTTGTTTAGTAAGACTGTCTTGTTGCCAGTTGCTAATAATGTTTGTGATGGTTTGGGGTTTTTTCTGAGCTAATTGCTCTTTTGATTTGGGCTTTTTAAAGTATTTGATAGGATTGCTGTTTATAATATGCAATAACCACAAGAATCTCATAGAGTTTTCTGAGGTCAGACTGTCACGATGCTTTTGTTTGCTTATGCTGAGCTAGTACTTGGCAGCTTGTGTGGTAGCTCAGCCATTCTCTAAATTAACAGGTTTTTCTTTGTATTTGAAGGGGGATTGATGTGATTGAAGTGATTAGCATGTACATGCCTAAACAAATTGCTGTGGGGGAGAGAGAGATCCAATCGAGAAAACTGGATAGGTCCAAAGACTGTTGTAAGAACCCTGGTATGCACAAGAGTGTGCAAAGGACTTGACAATAAAATTTCAGACCAGAAAATGACTGGTAAAGTACAATTTTACTCTAAAATCTTTGTTAATGAAAGTTCAAGGATGTACTTTTCATTAAATTTCTTTGGAGGCAAAAGCCCTGGTGTAGATACGAGACATAGTGAGAAAAAAAATCAAGTGCAACAATTTATTTTTCCGTGATAACAAAGTTGGGCCAATCCTCACCGTGTTTGGTTTCCTAAGTTACTTGGGCGTCTATAGAAAAACGATCATTAAAGTTCTTAAATGCATTTTAATAACATTGCTAAGTCCCTCAAACTTCTTTTTTCAAAGGACTTAGAGTCTGCATGGTTTTTTTCTTAAGAGCTGGAGCTCCTGCCTCTGTGGATCAGCAATAGTTACCCCAAGTGTTTTTGCAGGGCTTCATTGTGTTGGCAGGGTGGGAGAATCCTGTGTCCGACAGAACTTTTAGAGCTCACCTGCTAGTTAAAGTCCCTTTACATTTCAGCATGTGGAAGCACTAGATTAGTTGTTTACTTATAGTTGTTTACTAAGTTGTAACTTATTCCTAACTGAAATACTTACAAAGTCTAATAATAGAGGACTGGCCTAATTCTTTACATTTGTATGCACACAGGTTTTGTTATTTTTTCCACAGATGATGCCATGGACTTAATAACATAATGGGAGGACCCTAAAAATACTGATTTTCACCTTCAAACTACCTTTTATTTGCACATAGCAGTATATCATTGACCAAGACTGGCTTTTGAATACGTGTATAACATAAAACTAATATACTTCGTTCTTGGTTTTGCCTTGCAGTACAGAATTGGACAGCTGTACATGATCAGCAAGCACAGCCATGAGCAGAGTGACCGAGGAGAGGGTGTGGAAGTGGTGCAGAATGAACCCTACGAAGATCCCAACCATGGCAATGGTCAGCTAACAGAAAAACGTGTCTATCTCAACAGGCAAGTGCAGTAAAACTGTTTCTCCCAGCATGGGCTGTAATAAAAATTTGCAAGGAATGCAGGCAACAGCCTTTCTGTTTCAAAAGAGTATGTTCCCATGAATACTTGCTGCTTCCTGGTAGCCATGGGGAGGTGGGATAGATCAGTGGCTTGAAATAGAGGGATTAGCTGTTATTGCTTCTAGAGCATCTTCTGCATGAGAAGGAATTATAACTTGAAGTTAAGGGTATACTGAAAATCAGAACTTTTGTTTTCTTTTACACTTAATTGTTTGTCATTTTATTCTCCAAAATCGTTGGGGAGGGGGAGCCAAAAAACTTAACAACAAAGCCAGCAAAGTCCCACCCTCCAAGGAAACCAAAACCAAACCATTGAAAAGGTTTAAGTTTCTCTCGCCTCATAATCATGTCTCAAAGACAGCATTTTTGCTGTCTGTATTTTGCCTCAGCAAAGTTAATTGACATCATGAATGACCATTAGGCTTGTGCAATGACAGCCTTCTGGACCGCTGGGCTCAAAGACATGGTGGAAAATTTGGGGTTTTTCTCCCTGAAGTTTCATCATTTCTTAGAGTGAAGTGTTTGTCTTTCTGTGCTGAATGGTGGATCGATGTCTCCACACTCACAGGCCAGAGATGTTCAGATGTATATATTTGTGCAATGTGAAATATATTGCTCAGTCTGTTCCCATTTTTACTACTGCTGGTCTAATTGAATACTACTGCTTTTTCTGAAGTTCTTCTTTTCCCCTGGGCCTGTTTCATTTTATTAAACTTATGCTCTGCAGCATTTTGGAGTGAGCATACAAACACTACAGCTATTGCTTCCACGTTGCAAGTTCCTCCTGCACTGCAAATGTGACATATCTAACCTTAATTCAGGCCAAATTGAATCACCAGGGATGTTACACACACACACACAAGAGTTCAATAATATATATCTTGCCAGCATTTAATATTACTGTGGTTATAAGTGTTCTCTCACAGGCTAGATACAGGACTTGGGAAAAATCAATAAATGTGTTCCCGTTGTAGAGCTCCCACAAGTTGTGAGTTTTTTTAAAATGTTAAAAATAAGGCTTTGAGCACCGAAGAGCATATTTGGAATTGCCACTTCAGGGCAATTCAGAATGACCACAAGAACCTGGAAGCCATGTACAAACCATACTTGGGAAGCACGTGATTCCTGGTAGTGCAGGCAATGAAACACAGAATCATCTAGGCAGAGATGGGTACAAACATTGACAAAGTAGATCATTGTGCCTACAGCAGCTCAGGACAGTTACCTAAAGCTGTGGTTGATGTTTGAAGTCAGGTTCACCGAGTTTAATGATAATTCTGAATCTTCCATCACCAGATTTGCTATTTGAATCTGGGTGTGGTGTCAACAATGCCACCAGATATTGCAGTGCTGTTGAAGCTTTGTGGAAAGGATCAGGAGGTTTTCTGGCTGCTGTGGATTTTGCTGGCAGTCCAGGATGTCTCTGGAAGATTTCACTCAAGGAGACATGCTTCCATACAAGATGTGCTGGAAACCTCTCCTCTGCCTACCTTCCTGAGGAACAGGACTCCCACCAGCACTGTTCTCTCCCTCAGCTTTTCTTCTTCCCAGGTCCACTGCCCTAAAAAACTTTGCTCTATTTTGATCTGAACTGATATCTCTTAAAGAGATTTGAGACTGAACTTCATCTGTACAGNGGGGGGGGGGGGGGGGAGAGGAAGATAATGTGGCCCACAGATACCTGTGCTGCTGAAATAGAGATATTATCTTTTCTTTGAGTGGATCTTGGAAAAATTCATGTGTGTCTGTGACTGGGACTTGCTGGCAATTCTGAGTATAATCTGTGTTTTGCTCATAAAGTTATTTTTTTCCAGGATGTGCTGTACTGGTGAAGATAGGTAGACAGGCAAATATGCTAAAAACAACAATAACCAAAAAAAGTGCAAAATGAGCAGATGTATGTTTTCTAGTGTCAGTGTAACCTTAGTTATATTTAGAATTGTTTACTGCTTCTTCTCTCCTGCTGGAGCAATGTTTTCAGAAGCTGAAAGTCTGCATCCTCTGGTGTTTATAATTTAGGCATCAGAGTAAAGTTTAGCAGGGGTAAGGGAGGCAGTCATAAAAACACTGACAGAGGCTGACAAAATAAACAGAAGCTCTGATACAGGGAAGTCTATTATGCAGGATGTAAAATGCTGCTTAAAAGTCAGTACACAAGAAAGGTTTATGTAAAGAAAATAATCCAGTTTTGAGCAATGTCATCAAAGAGCAAAAGTCAATGCACTTGGCTTTGAATCTGTAGATAATGTACTAACGTCTGCATTTTGCCTCTGGACAAATAAAATATTTATATGTAGCTAGATCATGGTTAAATAAGCCTTAATGATCCTAAATGTATTTTCTTCAGAAATTTGCTAATATGGAAAGTTAATTTACTTTCTGCACACAGTTATCTAAACAGAACTATTTCAAACATTTACACTTGGGAAATAGAAGTTTGGAAGCATCTCCTGCAGTTCAGTACAGATTCAGTCTTGGCCTGGTGAATGCTTTGCCAGACCAACACCATTTGAACTGAGTCCCCCAAGAACAGGGATATTTGTGGTGCGCAAGGTCTGCTGTCCTTGGAATGACCAGTTCCTGGCAGCCTCAGTGCTTCGAACTGAAGTCATTAAGAAAGGGTCGAAAGATGAATTTTAGTGAACTTGCCTTTTGAAATGTTTTTGTTCATCAGTTTTTGGTACTCTCTGTGACCAGAGTGCTAGAAATGAGACCCCAGAGGCATGGTAAAAAAATGCTGCCACTCTTCCATGGTATTATTCAATTATCCTTTAATAGTCATTCCATATGGTGTATCCATGTCTTTGATTTCTGATTCTGCTGCTGTTGTACCACTGCACTGGTGAGTTCTCTTGACAGAATGAGCTCTGAGCTGTGACATCAGTTCCATTAATTCTCTTCACTTTTGTTATTTACTTTTCCCATCAGCAAAATGGGACTAATGCTGCCTACCAGCCTCACGAGGTGTTTTGAGCGATCTGTTAATTTTAATATAAAAGCTTCCTACTCAGGAGTTGGTGTTGGTAGTGTGGGAACAGCTGCGTGCCAGGTGAGCTGAGCATGAGTGTTTCAGTGCTGGCAGAGAATATGGAGGAAGCAAAAAGAGTCTGTAAGGAGAAGTAATGGATTCGGGACCGAAGTGGACTCAAATCCCACATTTCCTCCTGACCTCTTGTTAGAGAGTGCCTCCCTGTGGCTGAGGACACAGTGCCACAGTTACACCTTGTTTGGGTTCACCTGTTGAGTTCAGCCACAGCCAAAGGTTCGAGGCCATAAATTCTCAAAATGAGCAGCCTCAGCTCAGCCCACTCAGAGGTTGTTGCACTGGCACCAACCTGCTCCCTCTGCAAGGGCAGCACAGCTGAGGCAGAAAATGAAAATACTCTTGAGAAGTCTGGGTGCTGCTGTGTCCCCCAAACACCTCACAAATGATGAGCACATTTGGAAGTATCTTTATTTCTACAATACCCATAAGTCATAATATATTCTAATTTTATATTCTCCTTTTACTTTCAGCAAATTGCCTAGCTGGGCTAGAGCAGTTGTTCCCAAAATATTTTATGTTACAGAGAAGGCCTGGAATTATTATCCTTATACAATCACAGGTAAGGAATGTAGCAGAAATGATTGCTGCTTTGTGGTTTGGGGATAGTTTAGTTTATCTTCAGAAGCTCCAAGTTATATATTGAACTACAAGCACCAAGTCTCTTTAAAGACTCCTGTTGAACTGCATATATTTTTCACCTTGTATTTACTGGTATCAGGAACTGAAGACTATAGACTAGGGATAGGTAAAAACTGGAGTGTTGTATCTATACAGTTTCTTGCTGGCAAAGAAAACATCAGGTGCTTGGATTCTGTCTGACCTGTGTCCTTTATTGTCCCATAGACTTTAGTCAAATAGAAATCAGCAGACTATCTGACACAATAATTTTTATTATTAATGTGTGTTTACTGTAAAGATCTTGCATTGTTGTTTTATTTCTCATTTCTTTTTTTTTTCTTTTCCCTCTTCTTTCTTTTTTTACAAATGGACAATTGGAAATCAGAATACACAGTAAGTTTTTCTTCCTCTTTTTATTCTAAAACTAGACAAATTATGTAAAATATAGTAGTGGAATCTGCTCTGATTCTTTGTTAATATAACTAATTCATTATGCATTCAATTGTGAAACTTTATTTTAATTATTTGCTTAAGCAATTTAAAGGGAAATTTGAAGCAATTCTAAGGAGATCCTATAATTTATTTTTTTTATCACTTCAGAATAATTTGATATGTTTTTACTTACTGACTGTAAGAAAGAGAAGCTTGTATAAAATAGGGTGAGGCTTTTAAGGTTCCAGTTATTATGAGGAGACATGAGAACAGATTTTATTTTATTTGTTGTTTTATTAACTTATAAAATGCTCATCTCTGGTATAGTATCTGGGAAACTGTACAATCTGTAGACAAAATTAAACATAACCTGGGCACAGTGCCCAGAAAAATCAGCTAATCCCTCTCGCAGAGCTAAGGCAAAATATAGCACATAAATCATGAGAAAAATTGTTTTAAACGTGCTGGCCTCAATAATACACAATAAGTTTTCAGCAGCCTTTGGAAGGTAAGGAGGGGATGGTGAGGAGGTTCCAGGTGAAGGGACCTTTCATAAACTCCTGCTTTGATTTAGTTTGAACTTCTGACTGCAGATAAAACATAATCCAGATGTTTCTCTTAATTCTGCAGCACTCAAAATGTTTGGGCGGATTTTTTAAAAACTCATAAAGCATAAAGAGAAAAAAGAAGATTTTGGTGTGATAAAAAGGAAAAAATAAAGGGATTTAATGGCTCAGATTGGAAAGCTGGAGACCAAGAGTTGAAACTGTGATGGCCAGGTTTGAAAACTCAAAGCAACAAAACTGCTTTTCAATATGTGCTTACAGCTACTTAGAAAATTCATTTGATTGTTAGAGGAAATCCAAATGTCCCAAAATGGACAGTAGTGATGAGGGACAAATTCTCAGCTGGTTTTGCCAGAAGAGACTTTAAGTAGGATCTGTCACAGTTCACATTAATTAAGGTTTACCTTTGAAAACGCATTTAGTTTTAGGCTGGGAAGTTGACATTTGCTGTGTTGCACTGATATCTCTCCATGGTAAATTTTTTCTCTAACTGAAAGTAAATTTGAATCTTTTACTGTGATTTTTTTTTTCTGTAACTGAAGAGACAAGTGGGGATGATGCAAAGGGTGGTGGCAGACAGAAATATGTATCTAAATTTGAAATGCAACACATTATTAAAACCAAACAGCAGTGCTGTACTCAGAGCATCTGAATCAGGAAGTGATCTCTGTCTGGTCTGGTGAAACAACACCTGATACTGGTCAGAGGAAGGTACAGCTACAGAAATGTTCAAGAGCATCAGCAGAAATTATTGCAGCGTTGAAGAGACATGTAAAGAAATATTAAATCAGTCCAGAAACGTAGAAGGTAGGCAAAGCAATCACTAAGTGACAGTGTAACTGCCTAGGGGATCTGGGGACTAATTACTCACCATGGTGCAACGAAACAGAACTAGAAATACTGGGAGGAGATCAGGAAAATGGTACTTCAGACAAAAATCTAAAATATGTATGAATGGAGGTGATAGGCTATGAATTTATCTTCATGGAAAACTGAGACAGTGCCTTTGCCTCAAACTGTTGAATCTAGGACAAAAATGTTAAATATACCACTGGGAATAATTGCTATCCTTGTCTGGAATATTTCTCTAAATTTGATCTTCTGTATTCATTAGAGAATTCTGAAAGAAAGAATAAGCCCACAGACATTGCCCAAATTTGTAAGATAGCTTGGAAACCGTTTTCTTAAAGATCATAAATTCTCTCTGAAGGATCTGTGGGACATGGTAAGAGTCAAATTGAGCCTCATTTCAAGGAAAACTGATTCTAAAGGCAGGCCAATAATTAGATAAATAAAGCGTAATCTTATCGAGTCAAGTACATATTGCTCTGTGGTATGTTCACACCTTATTAACCTTGTAAGCTCCATTCTAAATAAAGAGAAGGACCTTAAAGGCTCAGCATGTTATTTCAGTGTGTGTTAGTGATTTGGAAGAGGATGTGAGCAGCAGACTGAAACTTACTGATAGTCTTAAGGTTTTTCAGTTGTAAAATATGAAGGCTGTTGAGAAATTGCATTCAAGCCCACACTCTGGCATTCACAAACGCAGTATGGAATAATTTCATCAATCTGATTCTCCTGTGAATTTTATGGAATTCATAAACATGGCTTCTTAACGATCTGAAATTAGGACACCGAAGAAAAAATGCTCATCAGGCATTGAAAAATAATTTTCAGAATGTTGTTCTGTGCAATGGTTGTATAAAAAGCCAGGAGCGATTGGATGCATGAAAACAGAAATGGAAATTATACTGTCATGATGTTAGTCCTCAGTAATCTGGATCCAGTTATGATGGCATCTGCTTTAAGCAATGGTATTTGTTACACAGCAACCCCCAAATTTGACAGCAAACAGCACGTCTGCTACTGGGTATGGACAACCATATTAACAGCGTGTAAAGCAACTGACACACTCGAGATAATGAGTTTAACAGAACTGTTGCACAAGTGATGCTTTTGTGGGGTGGGATATTTGCTATAGTGTCACGTCAGGAGAGCATTTACAAATGTACCTCATTAAAGCTGCTGTACAAAAGACTCCTATCAGGACGATGACACAAGGGTACTGTCCCAAGAAGTGCTGTATCAGAGCTGGAGCTAATCTGTGAAAGCTTCCTGCTGACATTGGGAGGGAAGAGGAAGTTGAAAAAATACTTTCGAAGCTGAAGCCAAAGGAAGTCATCCAGATTTGGAGGTCCTATTTAGGGAATAAGATATTCCTGTAAAGTTTGAAGTTATAGTGGCTGGGGTGTTACTTCAGAACTGTATGTGAGAAAGTCTCTTCAAGTTAGACAGGAGCTGCTTTGGTTTTGGTCTTGTCATTAGAAACTTGACAAGATGTCTTGCTGAAATACATGTTTAGGTTTTATCTATAAATTCATTTAATATTGTGATTAGGTTGATGTTAAGATCATAAATCTGGGATACTCTATTTAGGATGCAGCAGAAAAGGAGCCCTATTGGAGTAACTCCAATGGATTCCACTCCATAAGCAATTCCAGGACTTGGGTATGGTCAGGTGCCTCGTGCCCAGCTACCCCTGCTCCTGGGGAATGGGTACTGCTAGCTGCTGGCTTTGGAAAGAATTCCTGTGCTAGTCAGGGGCTGGGGCCTTTTTCACTTGGAGGATGGAGAAAAGATGCCTTGAAGCTTTCAACAACCCCTTGTGTGCCAGCTTATCATGGCCTTTGCAAATATGTATCTTTAGTGGAAAATATTTATGCTATTCACAGTGGCAAGAACAACTGAACTTTCAGGAGACTTTGTTATTTTTCTTTCTGAGGTTGCCCAGCCAGATTAGAAATAATTAACTAGAAAGCAAACTTGCGTCTATTGCAAACCACATGAAAAAGAATTGCATAGAACTAAGTTTCTTTAGCTGCATTGGGATATTGTTAGAAAATAAACAGCACAGAGCAAATACCCATTCGACCCACACAAGTGACAGTGGAGATTCTGGACAAAAAAAGAGAGGAGCCTCAAGCAAACAAATAATCAGATCACGAATGTTTGATGACTAAACCATGGTACAAAATCTTCATCTGATCAAAGTACACTGAAAATGAGCCACACAAAGTTTAGCTCTCAAGTTGGAGAACAAAGGGTTTAGGAAAAATACAAAGAGAATTTAAGCCAACTCTTCTGAATTTGAAGGTGCAGTTCAAGTGTTTACCAGGGATCAGTTCAAACAGATCTGCTGCCTGACCTGAACAGCTTTGGTGGTGTTAGCAATATTTCAGTTTTGGGACTGAAATTTGGAAACAGCTGGATAATCTTTTTGTGCATAATTTATGGACAATCGTTAGTTTCACAATTATATAAATAAAACACAAAAATGGTATTGTTTGCTCTGTGCAAGGAGGAGGAGCATTCCTCCAACATGCCAATGTCTCAAATTAACTTATGAATACAATATAAATTCAGAATATTTATGAAAAACCATTATGGAACAGAAAGCAGGAGACAACAATTCCTTTGATGATTTATCACAATGACATTTATTCTTCTACAGTGAATGACTGAGGAAAATAAAATTATGTCATCTGGTATGTGTCAAGGCCCCAGAGTGAGAGTTGCTAAATGGTCCATTACTGACCTGCTGGTTTCTGATTACTTTTGAGAACAGGCATGTTTTGTGCTTCACTTAGCTGCTGGTTTATCCATGAAGTAAATTATCTGGAAGGAAGGTTTTTGTATTGTTATTTTTATAATGAGATGACTTGAGAAGGAAAACAGTTGTTGCAGATAAACATTGCTGTAGAGCTTTTTCCTGTGTTCTCTTTACCTGATTACCAGCCCGTGAAATTTGGATGTAACCCCTCACTCTTCAGTGCAGAAACTTTTCAGCAGTTTGAGGATATGAAGAGTCTGCATCAAAAATGCAGCAGAATCTGTACTGCACGAATAGAGCCTAATGCAAAGTTACTACCAGCATCATCCCATTTTACCCCCCCCAACTCAGAAAACAGGCTAACTGGTGCCATTGTCATAGAAAAACACAGATTTATTTCCCTTAGGGGTTCTAGCAAAAGGAAGAACCTGTGTAGTATTTATAAGAAACAAATAATACATTTTTCAGAGAGCTGCAAACCTGTATTCTCATTTAATAGCTTCATCCCATTGAAATAAGTAACTCAAACTGCTTGGGAGAATTTCCTTTTTCCAGCACTGCCTTATTCCGAAGCAGTCCAGCCCCCTCTCTGATGGATGGGACTGTCATTTCCACTTGTGCATGCTGCTTTTCACTTTCCTTCTTCCTCAATAAGCAGGTTACTGTTCCCATGTATCAAAGCAAGAGATCCTAAGGGAAGGCAAAGCCAGAGATAAGAGTTTTATAGTGGTTGGAGGCAACTTGTTAGTCATCGTTCCATCTTCAGGTTATTGTATCCAGTACAAACAGTGGTTTTCTTTCTCGGCTTGTTTATGAGAGTTTTGCTCCCTTGTTTATTTTCAAGCCCTGTTTTTGCATTGTTCTTTTCCTTTCCACTCAACAGCACTTTTATTTTGCTGTTTGCCACCTTCCTGTGCTTATCTTGCTTTCCAAATTCTCCTCCCTCTCACTGAGTCACATCTTCCAAATGCTGCCATCGCCCTGCCCGGCCCTTTCCGTCTATTCTCTCCCAACCTTGTCACCCTGATTGATGCTGGTTTGTGCTGTGGGTGACCTGATCACACAGCAGCTCTGGGGGCTCACATGCAGACCTGTCTGGAGCAGTCTGAGGGGAGGCAATAACCTGGTGTCCATTTTCCAAAAAACACTGAATATTCCACCTTCCATCACCCCATAGTCCCACATCCCCTTTGTCTGTTACAGCAAAGTTGGGGCTCCATTTCTCTTTCCCAGGTTCTCAGGTTCTTGATCTTCAATAAAGAAATTCTGTTGTTACCCTCTGAGTACCAAAATAGTGCCCAAAATTTTTGAATTTAAGGGATGTGATATCTGGAAGTTACTGTATGGAAAAGATTTCATTTGCTTGAACACTCTCACCTCATTGTAGCAGTCACGGTGTTCTTTGTTTGTAGGCTCCATGGAGATTGCTCTCTAAAGGATCCGGTTCCACCTGTGTTGTCAAAATAATGTATATGTGACCATATTAAAAAATCATCAGTCTGAGAAGTGTGGAAGATGAGAGAGAACATTTACATTAAATGTCTGCCCTGCTGGGCTTTTATGTTAAGATTTAGGGGAATATGCTTCTGCTACTTAAAAAAAAAAAGTGGGATTAATTTTTACTGTGCAGAAATAACTGCCAAGGATTGTGGATTAATATTCACAAGGAGCAGGAGAGGTGAAGAGCAAGGATGAAGTCTCTAGCTGGTCTTTGAACATTCTGCAGGCAGAAACCACATGGAAAATGAAACAGTATTGATGAACTGGCTTCACTCACACAAAGCAGGTTCCAGAGGGTGAAGAAACCTCTCTCAGACCAACATATTTGCTGACAGCTCCAGTAATTCCCACAGCCACCTCCGGTGTAATTACTGTGCAAAGGTTAATTTGACAGTCCTGTCCGTTAAACGATTGTCACACACTGCATGTTTGACTGTCTCTTTAAGACTTTGGCAAGTGTTTTGGCACACTTCGGTTCTACCCTGTTCTTGTAAGTGTTGCTTATTGCTATGGCAACGCTAATCAATCATCATGCTAAAAATAGGCCTTTCGTTTTTCAAGAGGTTATATGTAGGGAATTGCAAATGCAACTGTGGTCTGTGCTTTCCATATGCTGCTTTCGTTCCCTTCCTTCTAATGTGGAAATACCCCTGCTCACGGCTGGTAATTACTGTTACAGACTCCTGTTACTGCACTGGGTGCTCTCTTGAGCCTTAAACCTCTCCTGATTCTTCCAAAATTGAGGTTCCAAATATAGAAAGTTTAGGAAAACAAACAAAAAACCTGGAATATTCCCCTTACTTGTTTTTGAGTCACAGGTGTTCTGGGGTATAACAATTTTGAAAGGAGTTTATAAGACGTCTAAAAAATCTGGAGGTGACAATACCTTAAATGCCTCCTTTGAGAGCTTTACACAAGAAACCTTATCATTGAAGACACTGTGACTGAAGATTTTGTGTTATTCTGTAGAATTTAAGTTTAATTTCAAGTTAAAGATTGAATTTGCAACTATTTTATTCCCAAGAGGAGCCTTGCAACTGTAGAGGTAGTGAAATGGAGAGCTGGAAACAGTGCCCTGTGCATTCCTATGTGTGCTCGGAATCGATCACCTCCAGGTCAGTGCTGGAAGAACACGGGCCCCAGAGGAGGCAGAGCAGAAAGGGAGTGGTGCTCAGAGGAAAAGAATCTACTAAAAGGTTTATTACCTACTATTCACTCCCCAGTTTGATTCTGACTGTTGCATAACAATTTTAATCCCGAGTTAAGTAAATATGTGGCCACTTGAGGGGAAAAAACCCAACTTTTTGCATGATGAATAATAGTCTTTTGAATGATGCATAAACAGTTTTCTGGTTGTGCCAGAGCCCTCTGCCAATTAGTCAGAGTGCAGCTGATGAATCATGAGACAGATTCTGTGAAATGTTAGAAAATTTGGACCCTGCTAAGTGTTCCTGTAAGGCAGCGAGACCCCCCACAGCTGCTGGAGCAGTGGTTGCCAGTCAGTTTGAGTTTCTGAGAGAGATTTTTGCGGTGGAGGACTTTCTGGTGAATTTGACTTTTCATTTGGGGTAAATCCATGTTACCATTTATAATCTCAAATTAGGTTGTTCTCTCCTTCATACTAAACACACAGGGAGGCTGACTGTGGGTGGTTTTACAGAAAGTGGCTCTCTAATGAGGTGGCTTGAGGTAAATGGCACTTACCATGCTTCTATGACTTTCGAAGGATCCTTGGTCTTTTCTTAATGTTTCTTTTTTGAAATACAAGGTTAAAAGATCTCTTGTGTTAATTAGAATTTAGATTCTGGGTCACAGGAATCAACAACTAGGTTCAAGCAGTGGCTTGCTGAGCCGCTACAGGCAGCCCGATGCAGCCTCACGTTCAGTGTATGGAACGGTGACATTTCGGTGTCATGACCTGGCTCATTACTGGCAGCCTCTGGACAGTGATTGAAAATAGCAGGCATTTCTTTAATACCAAGGTAAAAGGGAAATCTGGCTTTTGGCTTTATTCATAATTTCCTATGAAACTGCAGCTGTGCTTCAGATCAACGGCACGAAGCGGGTTTTGCCTTCCATGGCACCAGAACCTTATTTTGAGGAAACTCTCTCACTTGTTTTTTCAACAAGGATTGATTCTAGATGAGCTTATTGAGTACTGGATATCCTGTGATCAGAAGAAGACTGAACAATGACTTGTTGGGTGATATCCATTGGAGGAGGAATGTATTTGCTGCAGTCTCCAAGGAGTTGCCTTCTCGTTTCAATTGTTGCACTACACCCGGCCTCCTAAATCCCCTCTTCCCTTACTCACCAGCCCCTCCCTTAGAAGAACTCTCCAAATGTTTTCAAGCCTGAACTTGGACCAACAGCAGTGTGAAAACTGAGGCATCCAAACATCCTCATTGCATAACCTGTATGTACAGCCCATGAAGGAGTCATTTGCCATAGGGGATTAGTGATGCATCATGCAAGGAACTGGCAGTTAATGCAAGGAAAGGCTTGGTGACTAATAGGAAAGATGCTGAACTAGTGTCCTTTAGAGCTTGTTAGACAGCTGCTTTATCTGCTTGTCTGAAAACTTGCTTTAAAGAAGAACCGTGAAATGATAAATAAGATATATTTGAAATATTTATTCCGTTGGTATTATGTTGCCTAGTAGTACAAATTCTAGTCTTCATAAACCAACTAAGCTAAGCAGTGCTCAGAAAAGTAAGTTTATTCCCATGTAAATACAGATTATTAATCTTTAACAGAAAAACATTGGTGCATTTTTTTTTGCATTATTATTATCTAAAGATTTATTTAGATTTAGCATAATGGAATTTTCATGTGGGCTCATAATCCATCTTAATTTCATTAGTAGGAAATTATGCGAAATTCATTTCTCACTGAAAATTAAGAAAAGGCTTCACATATGAAAGCATTGCTGTCTGTTTGGTCAGTGTCCTTGGGTCATTTTATATGAGGGATAGACTGGTCTGTAATGAGGGATATTGAGTTGCTCTCAAGATCTTAGTGAATTGAATTTCTAACAAGACATTCAGGACATTCATACTCCTGGGCATAGTGAGCATGAAAACCATTGCATCTAATTATTCCAGAGTGCTTATACTAATTTATTTATACCTTCATTATAGTTTTCTGCTTTTAGATAGAATCTCTGCATCCCTCCAGAACCATCAGACCTTTCAGGGTTATGTTCTGTGAACATTTACTCTTTTTCTTGAAGTAATCTGAAAAAAAATAAGAAAGCTGATACCAAAAGGGATGTACTGAATATGTCAGGTAATGAAGCAAGGCGTATTTTTTGTGTTAAACGTGCTTTTCTTTTGTTGCAGTGTTCATTTCTGCCTAAATTCTCCATTCATATAGAGACAAAATATGAGGACAACAAAGGAAGCAATGACAGTGTAAGTATCACACCTTGTGCAAAATTTTATTTAATCCTCTCTGTTAACCACAGTCTGTGTCTGGGACCTCTAGATCTCTCAGTTTGGGAAAAAGGCCCCATCAAACTTGTGCCTGTGCCCCTCCCTGGGTGTTCTGGTCTTGAGCAGCTGCAGAGGACTTACCTCTGAAGCACCAGGAGATGAAAGATCTGTGTACACACCTTCCTTTCTGCCTCTCCTATTCTACTTGTTCCTTCTCTAAACACAACATAATTTACATATGTGAATTTAATCCTGATGAACATATATGGAAAGTAAAGAAAAGATGACTGTCTCTTTTTTTTTTTTTTTTTTTTTTTTTTTATTTTTTTACCTTTTGTTTTTTTTTTTTTTGGTGTAATTGTATTCCACTTGATGTGTTTTACATTACTATCTCTGAATAAAGAGGGTTGAATTCCAAGGAGGTGTCAGGAAGAACAAACAGGAAACTAAACAATGGTCAGAGATGAGAGATCTCAGTAAACAGCTTCAGGAACAATGGCTGTGCACTTAGGTGATGCTTTTGGCAACCACTTACCCGAAGTTAAAAAATTTTCAGAGTTAGAGCTTAGAGATGAGAAGGACGATTAACTGTGTAAAGTCCTCCCTAGAGGAAGGGCGGGAGTGAGTTGCGAGCAGAGCTGCTGCCCAGAGAGGCTCAGGAGCAGAAGGCAGGAGGTCAGTCAGACTTTGCTGTCCAGACAGAGAGCAAAGCAGAGTCAAACACCTTGCAAAAAAAAAAAAAAAATTAACTTTCAATAAAGCCTAGCATGTAAAGATTGAACCCTTGGGTTCATACACAAATATGTTTCTCCCTGTTTCATTTTGGTAGGTATTGGCTGCAGACTTACGGGAAGAAGTTTCTTGTAGGCATGAAATAAAGTTTAAATGTCTGGAAGTTTGATCTGTAATACAGAGACCCAATGAAGGAATGTTTGAACTTATTCTTGAGAAGGGAAAAGGCAGTCAAGCAGATTTTAAGGAGTCTGAGCACAGCCTTCCAGTGTTCTGGGGTGTCCCTCCAGCAGCCTTGGTAAGAGGAAGGTGTTCTGTTCTCCAGGTGGGAGGTACATTTCCCTCAGCCCCCTGGGCTTGCCTGTTCATGAGGCTGACAGCTGTTGCACTGCTTATGGCAGAATAATTACATGTACAAGAACAAGGTGGAATTTGGAATAATGCTTTTGGCGTGCAGACAGTTTCCCACTGGGAGCTTGACAGAGATCATCTATTAGCTACCGGATACCAACCACTCACAGTCACTGCTACTCTAAGCCAGATCAGTGAGAGAGTTAAAAAGAAGTGTGTTACATTACCAGCTAGATGAACATTGTGTAATTTATGCACTTTTTAATGTTCACTTTTGCTTTTTGGCAGCACTTTAATTCAGAGCAGGCCCACACTGTAGGTTTTGGGAGGGTGCAGACTAATTTTCTGGTGCATTATAATGCCAGCAGTGAGCAGACATGATCTGGGCTGCTGTCTGACAGAGGAAGAACTGAAGCTATTTAAGCAGAGTGAATTCTTTCAGTGTGTCAGCTTGTGGCTAAAATACTGTGAATCAAGCCCTGAACAGTATCCAGCCAGGGAATTTAAGATGAAAGTGGCACAGAGGTGGGATACTCAGTGATGTAAATCAAAGAAACTCTATTCTGCTTGAATCCAGCTCTTCCAATGTCATTTTTACCAGAGTGCCAGTGGGGTAATATCATATTACCTTTCTACTGCAGCACCTGAGTCACAGACTAAGCCAGTGTTTACACAGATTAAGAGATTTCACTGACCCTTACTTGAACTGAGGAGGAGAAAGAGCAGCTGAGTTAGACAGTTGCACTCCAGCCCTAATTTCCCTGATTCTGTAATTCTGAGAGCTGTGCTCTTCACTGATGTGAACACAATAAACCAATGGAAGATCTACGTTTTTGTGCTCTGTGACCTTGACATGGGACCACAGACATGACTGGTACAGCACTGAAATGCTGGAAGGTTCGTAAAGACGGAGAGGCTTCTGTTAATCCAAACACCTTGGAACTAGGAGTAGGAGGCAACCTCATTTCCATTACTCAGTGGGCAGGCTTAAACTTCCCTTAAGAACTTGCAAAGTGTATTTCTCCTTTGTGTCAGACGAGTTTAGATTAAATGTCACTGTTTGTCTGGTTAGAAAACAACAGGAAGCATAGCACCCATTCCTATAGATTTCCATAGATACACTGTATTTTCCTTCACTGCAACTATCAGCCTTGCCTGACACAGAAATAATTAAACCAAAAAATACTTTGTAAATTTTGCAGTTGTGATGCAAAATAGACTGAATGAATATTAGTATTACACTAATGAGGGCAATAATACAAGTCTGATTTTAACTCAGCAATTTCTCAATATATTTTTTTAGATCATACAGGTTTTTTGAAATCTTTGCACTCTGATCTAGTCTTGATTTCCATACTGTCTGATGAAGTAGATATTGATTGTGAAAAGCAATACTTAGATGTAAAGATACTAAAACTGATTCCACTGATCTGTGGAAGAAAGCAATATAAATGGTCTTGGGTTACTGTCATTTGGTAGGCTGGTATGTTATTAGAATTATTTTATGTAACATGTTGCATTGTCTGGTATAATTCTACCTTATGATTGCAATATATCTCGATGCAAAGTTGCTGCTGATTTTTCTTCCTGTTTGGCACGATAGAAGATTCTAGTGATACTAGTGAAAGATGATATCTGCTCTGGAACCTGATTTTTCTATGTCTTAGACTTCATTATCATTTTAACCTATTTTAAATGTGTTGAAGCACTCGTGTTCCAATCTGTTAAAGTTTGCAGTTGATTTGCACAAATGCAAACACTGACAGAAAGAACAATGGACAATAAATGTCTTTATTTAGGTAACCTTGTGCAGTAGTGGAAAACCATAAATCCATTCAGCTGTGATTTTAGTGCTCAGCTGATTTTGATGTATCCCATGTAGATGTTCCATGGCAACTCTGTCCTTAGACAAACAGAGCCAGTGTTGGATGAACATGGTAGTACATCAAATATTGTCCCTGCTACCTTGCAGCTTTACAGTCTCGTTAACGCTGTCAGAAACTGGACCAGTGAGTCAGTCCTGTCAGTGTTTCCTCTTGCAGGTCTTTTAAAAAGTCAGCTTCTTGAAGAGAAATTTAATTTTGATTTTACTTCTATTTTAAATTAAGAAATGGAATTTCTAAAAATTAGAATGTTTTGTGAGATGTAAATGACACAGGAGGTGGCATCTGTAGAGTACGTGAAAATATTGCTTCCCTTTGCATCCTGAGCTGCTTCCATTGGTCGGGGTCACAGCGGGCAGTGCTGGGCAGGGGGAAGTGCAAGTGCCTACAGCCAACAACCTCAGTGAGCATGGACAAGTGTAAAAGAGCACAGGAATCACATACTTCTCCCAGAAGGAAAATGAGCACTTTGGGAATTTGAATATAGATACACAAAGTCTGTATTCTGAATATTAAAAACATAAGGTACATCCAAGAGAATTCTTACGGTTATCTACTGAATGAAATGGTAGAAATCCGAGCAGGAGGGTGTGAGTTGCTGCTTGTGTGTCAATAAATGGAGTGTGTGCTTTCCATTAGAAGACTTCCTTAAAGCTCTTTTTGTATTTGCACAGGTATTTTCTTTCAACAGTGCATTGGCTGGTCAGTGTTTGTGTCACAAAGGGCTAATTTAGTCAAACTGCCATCCTGCTCTCACTTCTCTCCCATCTCTTCTTCTCACTATTTCAGTGTACACTACAGACACGTTTTGGTTTTTTTTTCCTTTTGGTGGGGAATGCACCAACTGTGCATTACAATCAACTGTGTTGATTACAGAGGATCCACCCTATGGCTCCAGTGGCTGCTGTAAGCAATGCCCAGCCATGCTGCACACGGCAGTGCTGTGCTGTCCCTCTGATACCGGGGAAAATGTCTGCAAAGCAGCTGAAGGTACAGGAAAGGCAGAGTGGGGACAGGCACTGCTCAAGCAAATCACCAAATCACAGAGACATTCAATTTTCCTATTTGTTGCACAAGGATCATTATGTTTGACTGATTTCTGTTGGTTTGGTTTGTTTTTTAGTCACGGAATTAATTGCTGCTGATATTTGGGCAGTGATTTTTTGCCATCTGATGGTGTCTGGGGAAAGCAAAAAAAGTACAGCTTGTCAAATAATTCAAAGGTTGTCAATAGTGAAAATACACTGTATGTAAAACTTCCAGTGCCTTGCTCTTTGTAGCATAACATTTTTCTCTAGAAAACTCAGTGGCTGGATCTTGATTATGAAACTCAAGTAAAATAAATTTTAGGTATGGCAGGTAACAAGAAAATCCATTTCTAGTTTGGTTGAGTTTAGGGTGGTTTTTTTCTCTGTTTTTGTCTCCTATCTTAGTAATGTGGAACTAGGTTGTAACAAGCTAGAATATAGCACATGGAAATTAAATGTAAATTCACTATTTAAGGCAACTGCCTTGAAACACTGATTTCAGCTGAAAAGGATTCAGCTGTGCCCTGGTTTAGCCTCACTGCACCACAAGATCTCATTCTGGAAACTGTCAAAAGGATTGCTGGGCATCACTCAAAATGTGGCAAAGTCAAAGCAAGGGACACTTTTAAGGTGATTTTATTTGCACCTGGACTTTTCCTGTATGATGGTATTGAGCATCACATAATTTGCAGTGAAAAGCACCATGATTTTGTGAAGCTTTTCCCTCTCTAAGAAGTCTCAAAAGATAAAGGCAAACACGTGGAAAGGTTAGGCTGAAATTTCTCCTGAATGAAGAGTTCTCTTTGTTGAACTGAGATCGTGTGTCCCAAGCACATATGGCTATTGCAGAACATATGACAAGGCCCACACTGACAGAGTGTGAACAAGTGGCATGGTTGTGCCTCTACTTTTTGATTTTTCTAAATGAACTACTGAAGTTAGTCAGTAAATCTGGCACTTGAACTAGATGTGGCTTAAAAAAACTAATCCCAGTAAATATTATAGATAGTCTATTATGGTCTTGGAAGCATAGCTATTTTGACATAATTACATAAAAATCCATTTCTCTGCCCAGAAAGTACAAATCTTAATGAGACATTTTTAAAGATATGGAATAATAGGGGAGTCATGACATGGAGATCAAAAGGACCAGGGAGCAAGGCTGCAGATAAATATGTAACTGCCTCTCCCACTCGGTGGCACGCAGGGATATTCCCAGCCAGTACAGGGAGCCAAATTCTCTGTTCTCAAAGAGAGATTAAATCTTTTTCCATAGAAAAATTGCCCCCAATTATGTGTGTCCACATAAATAGTTTTATCCACTGAACAGGTTTGGAACTGGTCAGTTCCTGTAATCTTTGCCCAAATAAATCTCAAAAGGAAATTAAGGGAATTTGGAAGTAGCTGAGGTTGGAGCATGACTTACTGAAAAGTTACACACTGAATAAACTCCGTGGATCGAGTTCTGAATCGGAGTTTTCCTTCAGAAAAATGAGAGCTCCAGTGGAGCAGGTGACACAACCTGCTCAAGGTGTGTGGCAGCACACTGGGCAGTAGCCAGTGGTTCTGGCCGTGGCAATCTGCAGAGATGAGAATTTCAGGGTGGAGAGTATATTTTGTGCCTTTTTCTAACTGAAGAAAAGGATTATTCTTGCAATATTTACCACAATTGTAGCCCTACCATGAATTAGCTGTGTTTACAGCCTTCTGCCCACAAACTCCCTTGTGTTTAGGCTGGGAAAAAAAACCATTTTGTAATAATGACAGAGCTAAACACCTTTCCAGCTGGTAATCCCTTGGAGAGCTCCTTTGCTCTTGAAGATGGGAAAAAAACATCACAAGAGAGAATCATGTATTATGAAACAAAGCCAAACCAGAGGCACAGATGTGACCCTTGGAGTCCTGGTGGTGCAGATGAGTGAGGAGTTTGCCAGTGTGGCTGGAATCAATGCATTCAGCAGAAGCTGGCTTTATACTGTTAATATCCCGTCCAGGTTAGCTGTGGGGACTGGCCATAAAAGTTACATTTTAGATTAACAACATCTGAATAAAATTGAAGCCAGCAACTTAGCCTGAAAATAGAAAAAAGGAAAAAAGTAGGGAAAAATGCTTGTAGAAAAGAGGATATTAAATTTCCCATCATCTCCTAACCTGACTTTCTGTTCTGGCTGTGGCTACCAGGAAAAGGGAAGTCACTTGCAAAGGACGTGTCAGGACATGTCCTTGTAGGACAGGAGGGAAACAAGGGAATGAGATTTAAGTTCACCAGGACTTAAATTTCTGCAGTATCCTGTATGAGCTGTCTTTCTTGAGGTTCTGGAATCACCTGCCTGGGCGGGAGGGGAGTTGTGTGCTTTTCTTTTGGTTGGTTGGTTGGTTGGGTTTGACTGGTTGATTGGTTGGTTGGTTTGGGGGTTTTTTTTGGTTGTTTTGGATTTTTGTTTGGTTTTTTGGTTTTTTAATTTTCACCAGAAGAAACCACTGATAGTCATAAAGAAGACCCAGTTGAAACCTTTCTCTCACTTTCTGTCGTTCTGTGGGTGATGTAGTCTAAATCATGCTGAGTTTTCATTCCTCTTAGGAAGGGGAAGTATATAAATGTTTGTTGTAAAAAAGCTATCACATTACCCCCCCAAAAATAAAACCAAAACCCACAGCAAAAAGGCCACTTCAGTCTGAATGTTGCTCTTTGTTTTCCATTTGATTGTGTATTTTAATCTCAATTAATTACTTGGCTTCCAAATGTAAAGCCTGTCCAGTTCTTTCCAATATAATATTTAATATTCTGTCTTTCTACATCATCTTCTTAAGGATACAGATTGTTCTCACCATTCAGTTTCTGCACATTTGCAAATGTAGTTGCACAGATTGGGAGCCTTATGCTTCTTTTTGTGGCCTTTAATCTTCTCCTTTAAAACTTTTAAGTTTCTCTAGTCTCTTTGATCCCAGCCACAATAAACCCATCCTCCCTACAGGGTTTCAGGCAATCCAAGATTCTGTGGCTAGGAGAGGCAATAAGAGAATTAGAGCTAAGAAAGAAATAAGTCTTGTTCTCTAATGACTTCTTATTTTCGACTGCTGATAGAATGAGAAGATTAAATCTCTAGCTGCAAATCTTGTGAGGACAATCTGAGAAAGGGAGAAGCATAAATGATTAGACAACAAGTTCTGCTGGCAAAGGGAAGTGAGAATGTCATTCAGCAAACTTCTGGAACAGAGGAAATGGTCAGAGACAGCTTCGGCAGCAAATAAGGCATCGTTGAAATGGTTGAAAAATTCCTCCTGGTTTTGACAGATTGGCAAAGGCATCTGTCATCCCCACTTCCATCACAGCATTTTAAAGAGAGAAAAGGAATTTAGAACTATTTTCATATGAGGTGAAATATGTGGATCAAGCCTGGGACAGAGCATGGCACATTTCTTTGGATAAGATACTGGGTAACAATCTCCATTTAGGTCCTTGCAAATGGGCAGAAATTTGCACGTGCTTGAATTTATGGGGCTTGTACCTAACCCATGGACAGATTCAGAGCCTCAGCTGACCTGGTAATGTCCATTTAAGAGCAATTTCCATTGTTTTATAGAGATTATGGTGAAATGCATCTTGTTCCAGAAATAGTTCAACTGATTTCATCAGGGGCTGCTCTATATTTCTGAATTTGTTTAGGACAAAAGCAAGCGGGGAAGCTTATAAAAGGCGACCTATATTATATATATAAACACAGAAGTGATTTACATTAATGTACCCATTTCAGAGAAGGAGCACTACAGGGGAAGGGCTGCCCAGCACCAATTTGTTCAAATAATCAACATAATTTTTTGCAAAACAATGATTGGAGAAGGATAATAACACAAATAAAACCAAGCTGGAGTTTCTCTTTCTCAGTTCTTCTGCAGTGTCAGATGTGTGAACATTCCATCCATCTCAGTGAGCATTCAGTGTTGCCTGTTTTATTCTCTACCAAGACAAGTTAAAATTGCAGAGTCAAACTTCAGCTTTTCCTGTATTTGAAGGATGATTTCCTGAGCCATGTTCTTGCTACCAGCTGGTTCCTGTGTTCACTGGAGTCCATTGCTCTTTTTGAATGCTTTAAATGGGCAGCCCCAATGCTTTCAGGAGTAATGAAGCAGCATTTCTGTTACTAAAGAGTTGCTGGCATTTTGTATTTTTAACTGTTCCTCTAGAATTAAATTAAATCAACAGTGCATTCACTGCATTTATTTTAAAAAAAAAAAAAAAAAGAAGAAAGAAAGAAAAAAAACAAAAATATTTTTGCTTCCTGGAAATTGCAGCTATAGACCATTGTGCCCCAAAGGAAAAAGCACATTGTGAGCTTATTACTGATCCTGACAGTGGATGCACAACTTCCCTGAATTTCATGGCACTAATTCATGGTAGCCTTTTAACTCAGCACTGTTTCCAAGCCTCAGAATCATGAGGGAAATGTATTGCAGACACAGTGTAAGTCACATGGGTCACTGAGATGCCTAAATAATTAAATTATGGACACGGGCACAGAAGAATACTGCGCTGCAGCTGCAAATGACCTGGTTTTTCAAAATATCCCCATTGTTTGCCTTGCGTAGAACAGGAGACTTGCTGTTCCAAACGAGGTCCTAAAGGATTGAAATGTGTGTGCATGGATGGATGGGGGAAGCTTGCAGCTTCCACTGAGGCAGTTCAACCAAAATTTTGATTCTCAGTGTAAGAACAGCTTAGACTGAGTGATCCCAGCAAACACCTGCACATCGCTGTAGTCCTTAGAGGGAAAAGGGCAGAAACACCCCGAGTCCTGAGAGTTGGGATTTTTACACAGTGACAGACTCTAGTACAAAGATTGGAGAATACAGTAAAACCAATCTAAACTGTTGACTTTGTTGTCAAGGTCTCTATTCCAAAAAGTCCAAGGAAGAACAGCAGTGGGAGCAGGAAGTGCTGAACACGATGTGTGCAGTAGGGTGGAGAATGTGACCGTGTTCCTGCAAAACCTCGAGTATCTTACACAAAGCTGTTCAGGCACAAGCCTAAAATACATTCTGTTGCACAAGTCATTGAAACTGCTTGTAACAGTTATTCCAGGTGGATTTTGTGAGGGTGTTGTTCTGTAACAGCTTTGAATTTCTTTAACTCTTGCAGATTTTTGACAAAGAAGCTAAAGATCTGGAGCGAGAAGTCTGCTTTATTGATATTGCCAGCGATGAGATTCCTGAGCGCTATTACAAGGAATCAGAGGTAAGAGGCAACTTGGCTGTGAACTGGTGAGGAAGGGAAGGTAAGAGGCTTTAGAAGAGCCTGGATAGGAATTAAAACCATTTTATTTTTGTATAAAATCTTGCTGGTCAGTAATGTTTCAAAAGCATTTGGTCAGAGGATTAGCAGACAGCAGCCTCTCTGTCTGGATTGCCCGACACTTTCTTTTGCAGATGATTCCTTGAAATGCTTTCCTACCCTTATCAGAACACATCCTGTACCAGACCTTTGATACTCAGCTGAATTAGTCCAAACTAGAAAAGGACTTTTCTTTGCATTATGAAGCTCAGTGATCTGAGCAGTTTTAAACACCCCTGCTGTCCTTATTTGCATCCCACCCTGAACAGTAAGTCCTGCAAAGTGCCCAAGCCCAGCAAAGGACAGATGTGCTGCAGTGACAATGGGGCTGATGCACAATTGCTTGAGGGGGACAATGACACAAGACCAAGAGGGACTGAAGCACACTGCAGAGTGCAGCAGATCTGCCAAATAGCATCAATGGCAGCAGGCACAGTCACTCTCCGAAAATTCCCTTGGAAATTGCTCCCATGTATATTTGATGGAGCACATCTCTGAAGAGCGTGTTTCTTCTAGGTCAATGCAATTCACTGTTTGAAATCAGCAGCCACCATGCAAATGAAGATCAGGTCTCAATGTTTTAATCTCAGAGTTGAAAAATGATGGTTCACAACAAGCAGCTAGAAAGGAATTATCAGATCTATGCTCGCATTTAATTTTGGAGATATGATTTGCCTCTGGAGCCAAGTCTATATTCATAGCTGGCAGTGAGTATGGCAGCTGTTTAACTATCTAAAACGAGACTACATAATCATTTTTAAGATAGAAAGTGAAGACTTGCCAAGGAATATATTTTTATACTATAGGAGACATGATTTTCGGATTAAAAAAGTCGAGTACTTGTTATCTTCCATTTATATAGATCCTATTTTGAATGTTATGTACGGGTCATAAACCCAAACTGAGTCTACAGTAGAATGAAAAGTAATTTTATTACTTTCCTTAGATAATGAAACCCATCTGTTTAGTACCAAAAATTATATAACACCTCATGAAGCAGCTTGTTGGTCCCATCATCTTATCTGAGCTCCACGGATTCTGGCTCCATTTAGGAATGAGCTGCTAATGGAACGGGTCAGCATTTGACTGTACTTTAAAGAAATCCTGTGAGATTTTTCATCTCAGTCTCTGCACTTCAGAAATTGTAAACACAAAGGTAACATCCAGCTTTGCAACTTTCCTGCTCATTTTTAATAGCCAACTATTAAGCATAATTTCTCTATGATTAATCTCCTGATACAGAAAACCAGGCTCATTTTAAAGGAGAAAAGCATTTCAGAGTCTTTGCGTTACTATTTCAAAGACAAATCTAAAGACCCAATTCCAAGCGAAATGGAATTTTATAGGGGTTTAAACAACAAAAATAGCCCAGCATCTGTTGTTTGTTTCTGTACTGATGGATGATTTTTCTGTTGACTACCAAATTCAGTTTCAGAATTCACACAAAGCAGTAAGAACACCTTAAGCATGTAACCGTGCACATGCTGTAACTGACAGTGAATTAATAATAGTTGAAAATAGTGGATCTTCCAAAGTTTACAAACTATGGGGGTTTTATGCTATCATATGACGAACATGAAGCCAAATTCCCATTTCGGATGAGTCCTCTTACATAATTTAGAGACTATAAAAAGAGTTTTAATGTTCATAAATGTAATTTCCATCTGTTTTCAATCAGAACAGTAATTCTATGCAAATGAGAAAGGGTTTGTGTCTCTAAAATAGCAGCTTGAGAGATAACTAAACCCAGTTAGTGTAAGCTTTTGAAAGGTACTTTAGTTGACTAATAACAACAATTTGGCTGCTTTTAGATCATATAATCTGAACTGATACTAACTTTAAAGATTAAAAGTGAAGTGCAATCCTTAAGATTTAACAATTAGGTCCCGTAGGATAAATGTCCTGACTCCCATCCAGAAAGGCCAATGAGAACAATTTTAACTTCAGGCATGTCAGTAATCTCTTCATTTCAGTGGCTCTTTCACAGGCTTAAAATAAAACAAGTTCTTTATCAGGGTCAGCATGTTTGGCAGCTTCTAGAAATGAGCTTTAATTTTCTTTACATCCTGACGAAAGCGCATTCCTCTTCAATTAAAAATATACTTCAGATTTAACAGAAAATGTCATTATTTAGCTGTAATACTGCATACTAGAGAGTGGCTTAAATAATTTAAACCCTTCACACACTGCTTCCACTGCTTGCTCCGTGCTGGTGCTTATGAGCCTGATGGTTGAGGGACAAAGACCCTGCATCCTGCCACCTATGATCTAAAAAGAAGGTTTCCAGTTGTCCTGACAAGAATTTTAAAAACAGATTCCATTTTCATTTACATAATAGTGATTCACACGTAAAAAGACAAAATGTATAAACCATCCTTGTATGTATAATATTCCGTTTGAATTGAACAGCTCATTCTCACCGGTGCTGAGAGAGGAAATGTGTTCTCACGACAATGTCCTGGCTGAAGGGAAAATGACTGAATTCAACTTTGTGCATATTTGCTTTTCTCTCCTTCTAAATATTAACTAAAATTGAAAAATGAAGCATCCAGTTAGCTGGAGGCTTAAGGAGAGCTGTTGCTTCATTGCAGGACACTTTAAGGGAGCCTCTGCCGGTAATACTGAGGGATCTCTTGAACAGAATCATCCAAGTGATTGGGATTCCCTTAAGGATGAAGGGCTTATCTGGCAGCAGGAGGACTGAAATCACCAAGTCAATAGTGAATCAGAAGACAGTTTTGTGAGCTGTTACAAACACTTAGAGAGTCCAGTTCTGTCTTTTGTGGGGGTGAGCTGATTTCTGCCCTTGTAGAAGGCTGGAGGAGGTGAGGCTGCAGCAATTCAGGTATCCCAAAGCAGGTGACCTCCCTTTAACTTCATGACCATCTACAAACTCCGTTCTGAAGTGGCCCTGTCTTAAATACAGGGCTTTTTTACAAGCACGGGCCCAATCCTTTAAGTTTTACAAGTTTAAATGTGAGGTTCCAAATGGAGAAAGGTTGATTCTAGACCCCAGCTGACAGGTTTGCATGTTTTTCTGTAAGGAGCCACGTGTGTTTCCAAATCTGGATGTACATATTGCATCGAATAAAGAATTTTGTATTTCTGTACAGAGAATGTACCGGCCAGGTAAGAGGAGTTGTACATTTTGTGAAGTAATTTCCTTGTGACTTTTCCATTGATTAATATGTATTACCAGCTATATAGACAGATATATTTGTCTGAAATACAGAAAAGAACGAAGCTGAGCTATGCTGAGGAGTGAGGGCCTCCAGTGAATCATTCATGAAATGAAACATTTACCGTAGATGTGAGCTACTGAGCAAAATGTTCTGTGCAAACATATTCAAGTTCTCAGAATTAACAATGTTTCATTTCCTGTTTATAACAAAGCAGCGGAGAGCTGGACAAATGGAATAAACTTTTCAGGCTGCTTCTAAACAGATTCCATGCAGCTGCTGCAGTTTTCTTCTTCCATTGCTGGCTTTTCTCCTTTAGCACAGTTGCTCTGTGATAGGTCCACCTTACCCCTGTCCAGGTGCTTTCAGAGTAACAGAACCTCTGTCACATCACTAAATGATGGTAGCTGAAATAACCCAGCTGCCTCAGCCCCCCAGTGAGAGTGGGCACCGTGTCAGCACAGGAGTTCAGTGCAGGATATGGCAAAAAGTATGAACATTTCCTTTTCCTTACTCACTTAGTATGTGAGTTTACATAAAGGCTGGCTGGATTATCATATTTTAACACCTCAGAACTGTCCCAATATTTACAATTCTTAAGTATTTAGCTGGATCTTCCAGAAAATACCATTTAAAGGAAATTTTTTTTAAAGTCCTTAAAAAATGACTCCACATAAATGTCTATAGTAGCATCTTTACATCAATAAATCTTTCATGAGCCCTGGCTATAAAACCTGAAATCCAAAACCTAGCAACTACAGCTGATGCTGAAATGCCAGATGACAGGTATTAAACCCATGATTGGTTCTGAAATTCAAGATCAAACAAAATGGTCTTCAGCTTAAAGAGGCAAAAAATGATTGCACTTCAAAAGCACCGTGATACTGCCATAGGAATCTGAAAAAATTAATGCAGGCATTAAAAGGAAGGAAAGATCTGTTTCAGGGACATCTGGGTACTTCCAGGGAGAGAATAGGATGCGTGGCACAAGCAGGGTGCACTTTCACCTCTGGCAGCAGGTTCAGCCTGGGGACCTTTGCCCGTGCTGGAATGGCCACACAAGCAGCAAGGGCAGACAGAAGGGTGGCAAGGCTGCCAAGGTGCCCCATGCAGGCTCCCAGCACACACAAAGAGGTGCTGCCAGCTCCACGGTGGAGTGGCAGCTTCCAGTCAGGCCTGATACCATGGCAGAGCTGAGGGCAAGTGTGCCATGCAGATTTGGAGATTTTCTGTAAACAACAAATGCATATCATAATTTAAAACTCCAAGTGCAAAGCAACAGTTCAGAATTAATTGTGAAAAGGCATTGCAACAACCCAGTGCTGTGTTGGTGTTTGCTTCCTGGAAAGGGCGTTACCATTCCACGTCTGATGCCTGTGACGTCCATGAGGAAAGTTAAGTAAATAAATGCTAAATGATAAATAATAGATTCCAACAATAACCATGTTGAGCCAGGACTCATGGTCTAAGTAATAAACCCTGGGAGAGTGCTGTGTTTGAAACCATATCCCGCATGCAGGGGCTTTTATTTCATTGTAATTTTACATTTTATTCTCAGCTAAGCCCAGCTCATGGGTTACGATGTTTCTGCTCTGTTGGCAGAAGTGCTATTTTTAAATCACTCTGCACCTGGCAATAATGTATTGCAAATACAGAGCAGGTTTTGCTCCTCTAGCAAAAGGATTTGCCAGATGGGCTTTCCTAATAAATTGTGTCTGATAAAAGGACGAGAAGGTTATTTAAACAAAAAGATTTTAGCTATGCCATTACATTTAAAACAGATTGAAGATTTTGCCAGTAGATAAATCAAGGGGAAAATAGTGCATAGACCCAGTATTCTTTGGATGATGCCTTCTCTAGGGAAGAAAGGCATGGGTGTCTAAAAGCAAAAATAAGGAACACACAAAATTAATTATCTAAATAATAACATGAAAGTGGGGTCAGAGCAAAGTTCAGCTTGCCCAGTTTCTAGTCACAGGAAGGAAAGCTTCAAGTACGTGTGCCATGAGTGCTGCCGAGAGAAGCAGTGCTGGGTACAATTATCCTTTCAGTTGCTTTTAATGGAAAATTATCAGCCCTGCTTTTTTTTTGTTATAGAAGGACCTCATATGCCTAATTGCGGAAAGAATTCCAGGTTGTGAGTCTTAATCTGGCAATTTGAACCCACAAGTTCATTAAAATCATTCTTGTCCAAGTTCTCATTCATTTCAGTGGGCTTTGGAGCAGGCTTTGAAGAGCAAAAGATGAGCAGTCCTGGTTCCACCAAAGTCCCTCTGGCACGGCCTGCTGCCCATGGCTGTGGTCAATAGCAGAGGCCTAGGAAAGGTGTAATTACTTGCAAAATATAGAGGTGAATGTAGAGATTTTTCTCCTAAAGGCTTCCTTGTATGATCCACAGCACAAGCAACTGCTGAGAATTTGTGTCTTTTTAAAACAGTCAAGATGTTGTTAAACACGTACATTTTTAGCAGCTGGGTTAAAGCCCAGGGATATTTGTTTTCCTTACAAAAGCTCACCTCTGTCAAACACTTGTGCCCTTTGATTTGCTGGCCCAGACATCGAATTCTCATGTTGACTTTGCCCAATGTCACTGTGTGCCTTACATCCTCCTGCTTGGCTCTTGAGCAGCCCTTGAGTCTCAGCTCCCTGAGCAAGCACTCAGTAAAGTCTTTAACACCTTGATCTTTCATACAGCAGGCTGGAAATCTGTTCCTCTGAGGTCTGGCTTCCATTCATCAGTCTGCAGTTTTATAGTACCAATATGTTAATGTTTTCAGAGAGGCAGGAATTTCCCTAAGAGCTGTTTGATGTGAGTTGCCCATACCATCCGTCATCATCTGGCTCTTCCCGTGGAGATCTCCAGCCAGTTTGTGACTAATCCTCATGTCCTTCAAGAAAAAGGGGCAGGATTAAGGGATGCAGAGGTGCCATCTCTGGGTGCTGTTAGGGGAATTTGCACCTGGGAGTGATGTCATGGATGAGTTCCATTGCAGTTGGTGGGTGATTTGTGGGCCCACCAAGTTCCGAGTGATTCCCACTCTGTGTCCCCTTGTCTGCTGGGTTAAACTCCCCAAACCAAACCGGACCAAACTCATAAAACTTGGGACTGAGCAGCAATGCAGGGCAGTTATTCATTATTTCATTTTTAGTTAGGAATTCTCAACATTTGATACTGACTCAAGTTGATTACATTAAATCCCTTTGGACTGCACTGAAGTTATTCCATTATAGATCTGGTTATCTCTGAAGGGTTATAAACACTCAGAATTATTAAGGTGTGTATCTGAAATGCTGAATCAAGGCAATGGCTCCATCACACCAGCACTGTGTGTGTGTAAAAAAGAGTGGACCCTGACTTATAGGAAACTCTTTTCCTTTTTAGAGATTCTTATTTCCCACTGGAATATTTTTCAGGTATATTTGAAATCATATTTTCTGTAGTTACTCTTTTTTCAAGGAACCTCCTACTAGAATGTTACATCTTTCCGAATATTATGCTTTCTTCCCTTTT
Source organism: Oriolus oriolus (assembly GCA_013400235.1). Classification (NCBI taxonomy): domain Eukaryota; kingdom Metazoa; phylum Chordata; class Aves; order Passeriformes; family Corvidae; genus Oriolus; species Oriolus oriolus. The sequence continues at coordinate 683,847 of VXBT01005501.1, read as the reverse complement.
TTCATTCTATTAGTATTATTATTATATTGATTGCTTCAGGCAATGATCAAGTATTAAATTATTCTTTCAACCAGAAAATGTGTAGATCCATCTGTGGTTGAGCTTTGTGGGGTGAGAAGATTGGCAGCAGCCTGTGACCACGAGCTGTGCTGTACAGGGGGTGTTGCTCTGATAAATGATGACGCTGAATTGTTTTTATGGTGATTTAACATTGAAACCTTATTATACTGTGAGCTCAAAGTCTCCCCTTTGCAAAGCCTGTGTCAGCAATAAAAGCAGTGACTTTCACAGGGAGGAAAGACTATCACCTCATTAGAGCTTTGTAGAGAAGCTTTAATGGCAGAGCTTCAGTTCATGATAAAACCAGAAGTCAAGAGATAACTAAACAGCAGGAAACAGGAATGCTGGATGATGCATAAGCTCACACTGAATGAAACAAAATTATGATCAGAGTAGTTGTCAAATTTTTGTGGTTTTTCTCCTGATCGTTATCCATTTAATGCATAATTTAAGCACTGTTTAACATGTTTAACTGCTTTTGTAACAAAGGATCTTCCCAGGCCTCAGCACTGGTGAGAGAACACAGCTGAACACTGGTGGTTACTCTTCAGGACAGGTTTTAGAAGCTCCACTATGAATTTTCTGAAATGATATAATTTTCAAGTTCTGACAATCAGTGCTTTACAGCTTAACTGAAAATTATTTCTATTTACAAGATATAATTAGCAGGATTGGACATAAAGGGAAATAGAATTATACCAGTATGGAAAATAACACTTTCATAGATAAAACCATATCTTGTACAGATGAAAGTAAACTTTGAAAGGATGAACTAATGCCTTTAATGGTTTTATGAAATTATGTTGTAATTTCAGTGTTGTAGTTTCTTTGATTTCCCAGTTCCTGAAAGAGAAAGAGTTGGGATTACTTGGTGTTTGGTCATAACTCAGTTATAACCTGAGATGGCTAAACTGCAGGAGTTTCCTACTTAGCTTAGGATGTACAAGTTCACTTAAATCTAAAAATGGCATTGTCAGGGTCAGTGTTGAAGTGTCAAAGCTCCAACTGGACACGATTTCAGGAAGACAGGCACGGGTAGAAAGTATGAGCAATTCACACCGAGGGGCAGTGGAAAAGCAGGCTCTGAATAAGCCTTTTTTTTTTCTTTTCGTTTTTTTTCTTCTTTCTTTTTTTCCCCCGAAGGCCACAAATAACCCTTGGAGTGCACTGCACTGCAATGACTTGCAATAACAGATTTTCTTATAGCAGAAAACGTCCTGGATGATATGATTGTCAGTGCATCTCCAAGAATATGCTGCCACTGATTCACTGCCAGGCTTGGATTTTAGGATATCCTAGTGCACATTAAAAGTAAATTTCTTATTACTTTTTCATAATGTTTATTAGCATGTTTTAATATTTTATGTCTTATCAAAACTTTTACTTTAGCAAACTGACAAACGACCTCTCCTCCTGCATTTCCCTGTATGTTTTCTTTGTTTTGCAGGATCCCAAATATTTCAAGTCACAGAAAACTGGGAGAGGCCAGCTGAAAGAAGGCTGGAGAGAGACTCATCAGCCAATTATGTGTTCCTACAAACTTGTGACTGTGAAATTTGAAGTCTGGGGACTTCAAACCAGAGTAGAGCAGTTTGTACACAAGGTCAGTGAAACAGGAGCTGTTTCTTATCCTTCACATAAGCAGAACTCGAGCACTCACAGGAATGTGGCTATGGCTGTGGAGAAGCCTGGGAGCTCAGGCCAGTCTGTTCAGACCTCTCACAAGATCTGAAAGATCTGGAGCAGAGCCCAGGACTTCACTCTGGGTACAAACTTGACAAAGCCTGGAGCTGCTCAGGCCTAAGGTTGAGAGAAACTATCAATAACATTTTCAGTGCTGTGACCAACATATGAGCTGAAGTATTTCTGAGTACACAGGAGTCCCATACACAGCAGTGAGGTCCAGAATTCCTTAGAAACAGATAATGGGAAAGCTTTCCAATAAGTCTACTAAAAAAAGTCAGTTAATGAATAACATAACTGCCAAGTGATGAATTTTTTCATAGTATTAACTTTCTACATGTTTGAAAAACTGAGAAAGGAAAAGAAGAGATCCAGAATGTCTAATTGGTCAAAGAGTAGTGGATGCTGTACACATTCCCAAATGGATTCCCATGCTAGTCAAAGCCATGATTCAGTGCTGGCAACAGATCTACTGCCAGTGGGAAGCTGGATGAGGAGCCCTTGAGAGCTAGCATGTCTTTTTAGACACAAAACTGTCAGAGGGTTTCTCACTTTCCATTCTGTTGGAAGACATGGATGAGATGTTTTGTTGCTGCTCAGGCCTTTAACCCTTTCCTTGTTTGCAGGTGGTCAGAGACATCCTCCTGATCGGTCACCGGCAGGCGTTTGCCTGGGTGGATGAGTGGTATGGTAAGTGTCCTCCAGAGTCAGCCCCTTTCAAAGGGCTGATACAAAGCCTGAGACAATTAACAGCAGGTTTCCATTTACTTTCATGGATCATCGGGTCCTAGTGTGAGTTGTTCATGGAGGAGATGGAACCATTAAAGATCATCTCCTTCCACCCTTCTGCCGTGGGCAGGGACACCTTCCACTAGACCAGGTTGCTCCAAGCCCCATCTGGACACTTGTGGGGATGCTGGATTTAGGCAGTAGGCAGCATCCAGGGATGCCTTTCCATCCCAGCATCTCCGTGTACCTGCACCAGTGCCCTCACCCTGCGCTGCAGGCAGGAGTCATCTGTACGGAGAACCTTGTGCACGTTTGAATAAAGCTTCTTCTTGAGGCTGCCTTAACATGCAGCCATTTCCATGCTGCAAACTCCTAATGCCTCTGATCCAACACATTTCCAGCTTTTTAGGAAAGTTTTAAGCTCTTGATGTGGATTGCAACAAAGAAAAGATGGAGCTTTTCTGAAAAAAGATGTACATAAGCATAAATCCTACGGAGTCTGATTCAGCAGCAGCTGCATGCAAAAAGTGTTGGGAATCCATGAGCCAGCTGTGGGAATATGGGCACTTCCAGTAGGACAAAGTAATCCAGATATCAAACCAGCCAATTACATTGTATAAAATGAGCTCACTGGGTTTGTACCTTTTACATTTATTTTCCATAGGACATATCCATAATCACAGATACTCCTAAAACAGGTTCTGAGACAACCCTGTAACATGTGATAGGAATTTGTCAATATATTTAGAGTGTTTATTTAGACTCTCCTCAAGCTTCAGGAAACACCAATTTGGGCATTTCATGGGTGAGTGACACCTCTTCCATGAGAGCTCAGAACCATTGTGCATTGCTCAGGAACACTCTCTGCTGCAAACGAGTCTCAGACGTGTCACAGCCCTGCACTGGAATTTAACCACCAACTCAGTGGGCTCATTGTTTGGAAATAGAGAAAAAATTGCTCTTGAAATCACAGTGTTCTTATAAATTTAATACTGCACGAAAATCTTGTGCTGTAATGGTCATAAAAATACTGCTAAAAATATCTTTTCTGTTGGGATAGCTGTAAACTAGTAAGAGAATTTTATATCCAGTGAGAGAGAGTTCTTCAGACCATTTTTTTTTTTTTTAGATTTGTTTCTTTTTTTCCCTGAAATAGAGCAATACGTTCTGTTTCCTGTACCAAGTCAGGGAAACCGGTAACTTTAAAAGAAACAGCCTGACTTCATGTAAAAATTGAGCCCATAAATTTGCTCCCAGTCTACTCAAAACATCTATACAATGAGAGATGGAGAATGTTACTGAGGAGCAAAGTGTCAGCTGCACTTCAGCAGAGTTACTGATAATGATGACAAATGAGTAGCCAGGAAGTTAAACATACCAAATAGGTTTAGCTCAACAACATTTCACAACAGATTTTCCCCTCCTAAGTCTGAAATCACCCTGTCAAAAATACTCTTTCCACCAATGAAATACTGCGATACACAATTATCTTGTGGATTTTTCCTGTCAGAGCGAGACTTTTTACTAACTAATATAGTGTACTTTTAAGAGCTTAATTATGAGCCTAAGTACAAAACCTAAAAAATCTGGGTCTAATAAAATAGATATGAATAAAGACTCCATGTATAGCATCAAAAATATCATTTTTAAGTGTCTATTAACACCTTTTAAAGTGGAAGTTTGAGAGACCTGGAGATTATGGTAGTCAGCTAAACTGAATCAAATAATCAGTGTAATAAACAATGTGTTATGTTAATGACTGGTTGCCGTTACTGACCCTGTAAGTATGAATGTGTTTTGTCATTTAATTTACTAAATTGTATTTAGCTTTATTATTAAGAAATTCTATTTTCTCAGTGTTGCTTACTAATAAAGAGCATGTTCTCTGCTTGGCAAAGTGCATCCCAGCATGTTACTGACACAGCTTCTGAGCTTGTTTCTCATTCCAGATAACAGTAAAAGACTGAAAGAGTACGAGTTAGTGGTATTCCATGTTTCCTTTTGATCAAAATTTTAGACCGCATTTCTTTTTACTGATGAATTAGGATGTTGTGCTGCCACTGTAACAGCTGAAGTTGTATCTTGCCTTAAAAGCTGCCTTGTAAAATGCAGCAGGAGCCTCATAGCACAGAACAAGGAGCGGTGTGGTACAAGAATTCCCAAATCCCAGTGGCACCTCATAAACTTGAGAAAAATGGGAGTCTCAAGAGCAGATCACAGTGCATGACCAAAGGGGCACCCATTTGCAAGCAGAGTATGCTAATAAAATGCTCTTTAAGTGTTTTCAGTAAAAAGTTGATGGCTGTTTTTATGAGGCTCTGAAGTTACCAAAGCATTGTAAAGAACAGACCAAACTCTGACACCGCTCCTGTTCTGACTCCTTACTCCCCAGTGGATTTATGGAAGGCATGGGAATACTCCGAAGAGTAAGGTCACAAGTCAATTATTGGATTCTTTATGTTTTTGCTGGAGTTGTGGTTGATGACAAATCCTGTTAAATGTGTAACCATTGCCTGGTGTTCCACAGCACCTGACAGACTGTGCTGGGTGGACACCCCCAGCCAGGCTGGGCAGTGGTCAGTGATCCTGCTGGTGGGATCAGCCTGATTTGTGGCATATTTCTAATTCTTATAATTCATTCAATTGCTTGAGGCTACACAACCATTAACATAGTCACTATTAATTCACTTACCAGTGTAAGTGTTAGTTTCTGGAATCTAAACTGGTGTGGGCTCTAATACTAAGAGTTTTGCTGGTTATGAGATGTAGAATGCAAAGTTAACAAAAGCTCTTTTTACAAGTGCTGAAAAGGTAAGTAAATATTTATAATATTTCTGTATCTATCCTTTATTCCAAAGGATCTTCTAAAACGTCTTTAGAAGATCTTGGCCTTTGCCAAGGCCTGCACTTCAGTACTTTCTGCTTACCTTACATTACACAGATACTCCTAAACAATTTCCACTCCTTCCTGTTCTCTGACTCCCTTTGACTTAACCTCACACCTTCCTTGGCTGACACAACTACCTTTATGAGGCAATTTTCATAAAGCTAGTTGCTCCTTGCTTTTTAAAAAATCCTTTGTTGGCTTCTGCTGAAAGATTTTGTGTTCCTAGAACCTTCTCCTTAGAAAAGAAAAAAAAAAGATGTTTGCACTGAATCAATGGAAAATGCCAACAATTTTGAACTTTTTACAGATATGACTATGGATGATGTTCGAGAATACGAGAAAAATATGCATGAAAAAACCAACATTAAAGTTTGCAACCAACATTCATCTGCTGTGGATGAGATAGAGAGCCATGCCAAAGCAAGAGTATGTCAATTTTTAAAACATGTTGCCCATCCTCAGCCAATACATCTGCACAGACCATAGAAGAGCAACCAATTGCTGATCAGTCAGTGGAATTTTGGGGAGGTTTTGCTTCAATAAGAACAGAATCTTTTTCCACAAAGTGCAATCCTGCCTTTGGTTTGCACTGTAGACCTGTCAGTTGTGTAAGGGAGGGTGGGGTTGGGCTCAGATAGAGCTCCCTGGCTTCCAGGAAAACATAATGCTCAAATTTCAGTTGGATGCATAAAGAGGAAGTTAAAGAGGATTTTTACTTTCTATTCTTTGAATAGTTAAAAAATGCAGGAGTTCACAGTGGTCCAGTCAAAAAGCCAAGAACATGGGGAGTGGAAAACTTCTATGGGACTCACAAAATTCTTTGTTTCACCAGGAAAAAAAAATCTAATTAATTATTCACTCTTTTCAAGGTAATTTTTAGTGTCACCATCATTGATTAGCTACCAACAAGGTGGGAAGTATTTTCAGAAGTATGTAACAGTGGTTTGGAGAGAAGACCAGGTTTCTGTGTAGGTTCTTCGATTCAAAGTCTGGAGGTTTCATAAAGTACTTAATTACCTAATTTGAGCCCCACAAGTAGAGGCCTAAAATTAGAGATTGATATTCTCTGCAAGTAGAGAAGATGAAGTGGCCTTTGCTCCTGAAATGTCATTATTCCTTTACTTCTGCTAATGGTGCTGTGGAACTCAGTGCTCGGTTTAGTCATGTAACGAGTGTGGGGCAAGGCCTGGAGGGCTCCAAGTCTTTCCTTGGTTCTTGCTCAGTGCCAGTTGTCACCAGCCTAAGGAGATGGTATCTGCGTAGCCCCCGGGAAGGTAATTCTTGTGTTTGTAACACAGCAGCTTCACTGACATCAAGGTTACTCCTTAGAAGAAAATTAGTTCAGATTTTGGCTCTACACTGCAGGATTTGGTTCTGAATGAAGTCTGCCACCTGTAGTTTCCATGTGGAAAAATTGTCATTGAGGTCAGAACAGAAGTTGTTATTAATGAAAAAAAACGTGAATCTGAGTCTTCCTAGCTCAGTGTAAGGACTGTTTTACTTGACTGTATGTCAGAGCAGTAGAAAATTACAGCAAATATAAGCTAAAAAGCAAAAGTCAATTGAAGTGTTTCATCTCCGAATTGAAAATGAAGAGTCTTGGAGGCTCCACTCAGCAAGACTTCACTTAAAAGGACAGTGCACTGAGAAACCTTCCTGTCCCCTTCATTTGTCCAAGACAGCTTCTGGTTCACGTCCTACAGAATTCCTCAATCAAAATCCCTGTGATTTCAGGGGGATTTGGGACCCTTTGAGTGCAGAAACACTCACGCACTGTTACAGGGTGTGAAACGAAATGTAAACCAGCAAAACAGGTTCAAACTTCTCTCCAACACGAGTAGGTACAGTTCCTCTGGGACCATCTGTTTATTGCCAGCACTTCTGTCAGATCTGAAATAGGCGTCGTTCTCACTCCTAATAACTGGCAGTGTGGGCTGGAAAGGTCCCTGGAATGTGGTGCAGGGGGGAGCGAAGGCAGCTGGCACCATGCTCGCTTTTGTTTGTTTAATATGATGTTGGAACACAACATAAAGCTGCTTCGACAGCCAAGGCTGCACACGGCTGCAGCTGGGTAGTGGTAAAAAGCATCGAGGTCCTGGAATGACAGGATTTTGTCACATACTTGGTAATCCCCACTGCCAGTCCTGTGCTTCTGACACTCAAATATGTGAGACTTCTTAATTGATTAGAAGACTACTGGTTTTATTTCTAGATTTTTGAGCTTTCGTGGCTCAAAGAATCTGTAAATGGTCTAATGAAACACTTGAAATTTATGAATTTAACTTGACATTCAGCAAAAATCTTAACATTGCCTTCAGTTGGCTTGGTGGGCGTCGTGCAGGCACTGCAGACATGGAGCAGCAGGTTCCAGAAGAGCCTTGCTGATTTTCTGCTCAACTTCCCAGTTTGTAGCAGATGTCATTCCCTTGGGATTTTACCGAAGTTTTGCAGGGCTCGGCTCCGGCAGAGCCCATCCATGCTGGGATCGCGCTGCCCTCTTGTGGGGTTCGGCAGCACCGGGACACTTCTGGCACCTCAGGATACGTCCTGGGCACCCGACTTTCCATTCTGAAGTGGCTTTAATCTCTCATCTCATTTTGCCTACGTTTTGCAGGGAATTGAGCAGTGGATTTGTCACTTACCCACCGGTGTTTAAGTGCAGCTTCTGGATGGAAAGTTGGGAAGCACGGCTTTGAAAGTTGTGGCTTTGTCAGGGGAGATGGAATTATTTAGGCTTTATTAGTGGAAAAGCAAAACAGGCTCGGTCCTGTGCATAAAGATGCAGCTACAAGCCAATGGAAGGAGAGAGAATTTTTCATCCCTTGATAATTACAGCAGATGCACAAACCATGACAACTCTTTGCCCATTTGGGCTCATAATCTAAATGAAAAATTTAAAATCCCTTTCAGTTGTATTTTGTTTGAAGTTCTGAAAAATTCTACCTACTGACTGTGTATCCAAATGTACTTTTTACTTGCCTGTGGAATAGCTGGGTTTTCCCAGCAATTACAGAGGCAGCAATCTTTATTCAGCTCAGACCCAGGTAGAAGAACCATTAGGACGTGATTAATGTACTTAAAACTTTGTTTCCTTCACATTGTGCTTATTGTGCTCCAGTCGCACGTTACAATGGGGAGGCATTCATGTGGAGAATTACTTAATGAGATGCATGATAAGCAATCATTCCCTGATTTGGGATTTGGATGGGAGTAGTTAAACTGAGTTAATGAAATGATTATTTGAAATTATTCTAACATGCCTTTGTCTTTCATTGTAAGACATGACAATGGATGAAGTCCGAGAGTTTGAACGAGCCACTCAGGAAGCTACCAACAAGAAGATTGGGATTTTCCCACCGGCAATATCTATCTCTAACATTTCCATGCCTTCCTCAACCCGAAGTGCTCCATCTAGTGCTCCATCAACTCCTCTCTCCACAGATGCTCCTGATTTCCTAACAGTTCCCAAAGATCGGCCTCGGAAGAAGTCTGCTCCAGAAACTCTCACTCTTCCAGATCCATCAAAAAAAACCTTTTAAATTAACCCTGCATGTTTCCTCCTGATAAGCCATGTCTGCCACAGCAAGAGTGACATAACTCAATTGCTACAAAGGTCGTGGTGGTTTGTTGGTTGTTTTGGGGTTTTTTTTGCTTCAAATAATCTTTCCAGTGTGGAAAGATGACTCCTTTCCTCAGACTTGATCCTTAAAACCTTCTGAAAAGTGCATGCAAGAGAAAGTAGTTTATATATTCCTAAAGTAGTGTTTCAAGCCATATGGTGCATCTTACTGACATCAATGGAACAGTCTGAGGAGATGCTATAAACGAAAATCAATCTTTCTGTAGCAGCATTCTGCCTGCAAACCCTCATCTAGGTCACAGCATTTATAATTAGGAATAGGTATTAAGAAAATCTGCCAAGGACTTCTGAGGCAAATTGGTGCCAACTAGAATGTAGGGTTAACAGAAAAAAACCCTCCCATTTTCTTCTTTTATAACCGATGTTTAAATCTTTCCCACTCTCAGGCTTCTCCTGTGTGTTCATAAACCTTTGACCTGTAACTCATTGTACGTGAACACCAACAGATCCACATTTTGCTTAATATGACTCAGGATTTGGGGCCTAAACACAAAACACGAATCTTTTCAAACCTAAAATATCACTGTACCAAAGCCCCAATTGTAATTAACTATACCGACTTTGAGGCCATTGAACTATTTCTACCTTGCACAGAATTTGTAAAAGGAACCACCTATTTCTTGTAGATAATGTATTTTACTAGTTCTCCCCTGTCCTGTTGTGAGCTCAAAGTGTTGGTGTTCATCAATGGTGTTCTGAAACATTGAAAAAAACCAGCTGAATTGTGCCAGGTGAGAAGCAAAAGCAATGAATTTTGCCTTTTCCTCGTTGGAAGAAGAGTGGTAATCACGCTGGGAGACCTTGAATGTAAAGGGAAGAAAAGGAGACTCCTTTTTCTTTCCTGCCTCCCATCTTTGCTAAACAGAACGATCTGCTGACAGAGCTGGGTCCAGGCACTGCCTCGTCTGGGGAAGGGGGACATAATCAGTCACTCTAAAAAGCAAATTAATCATGGGTGATGTTGAGGAGCCAGAAGTGCTCTTCCTAGTCTGTGTGTGAAATCACTCTTCAATCTCAGGAATTAAACTGTAGACAAGGATGTTTCTCAGAGGGAAGTGTAGATTGTGGAAGGAGAAAATAAATGGCAGGAGTGGTCTCTTCCTTCCTTCCTTCCTGTTCAAAGCATAAACTAAGTGAGACCCTTTCCCCACTGCGCCGCTTTGGGGCACTGTGCTCTCTTCCACACAAGCTGCTGTTTGAGGGCTGCTGCAGTTCCTGTGTCTTGGTGACATTCAGTGAGCCACTGTTCAATTCCCAGGGAATGACAGCTCTTACCTGAATCATGATCCAGTGGGTGATGCTTTGTACCACCACTGACATGGTTCATGGACTGAGAAAAAAAAAGACTTCTCCAGAGCTGAGCTATCACTGAATATTGAACACTCAGTTTGTGGGTGCCCAAACCTAGGACACAGTGGCTGAAATGCACTGAGCTCCTCGCTGGCTGCAGCTCCAGTACAAGTTTTGCGGAATGTGTGGTATTTAGGGGGAAGTTTTAGGAGCAGAAGTAATTCCACTGCCAACCTGCACTGAAAACAAGTGTTCATTTGTCTGATAGTGAAAATCCTGCAGCCAGCAAAATCCAGGAGCTCTCTGTATGTTTGCTGTGGTCTGACTTCCTGCATTCTCCCATGTCCTGTCCACGCTTGGCTTTGCTTTTCTTCCCACAGCTGGTAATTCCAAGCGACTGGCGACCTGATGGGTGATGTTTCGTTTAAAAAGAAGCCACTGTACTACTGAAAACAAAACTTTCCTACATTGGTTTATGATTTCAGCTTAACAAGGGTGCACATTATAGAATCATAGGATCGTGTGTAATCTTTTTATTGTTATTATTGATTTAGTATCAAGATTGGAACATTGGCAGCAAAGGGAAGCCTTTGAAAACATAAAGCTTTGTTTGGTTGTTTTCTCATTGCCTGACTTTGGCCCATACAGAAATAGTTCAGGTCTGCTCCACCTGGAAGTCTGTTTCAATGGATTTTTAATTTGTCCAAGACAAATTTGCTCAGCTCTGTTCACAGTGTCCTCGTGCTCACACCTGACTGTTTCTATTCACATTTTGGTATTTGGGTTTGACACAGATTATTAGACCACAGCAGTCCCACCTTTACTCATGTTTAACTGATTGATTTCCAATCCTGGGTGGATAATTGATTATGATATTAAGTAGGTTTGGGGATAAGACATTTGTGAAAATTATTAGCTTACCTGAACAGGACAGATTTGAATATCTGCCTGGCAGAGATGTGCCCAGCTTTAGTGTCCTCACACTGGATTCACCACTGGCAGGGTCAGGAACAGCCACTCTGCCTCCGTGCTGCTGCCTAATTAGGGCCAATTAAAAGATCTTTAATGTGTCCCTGCTTTGGATAAGAGTACCCCAGGCTTTCACTGCTTGTGGAAGTACCCAGTGCTGAGTTCTGCCTTGCTCTCTCCACTAGTCACCACCCATTTGGTCAATATGGTCTTTAAATGTCTTTTTCTGTTTGGTTGGTTGCTATTTAGGGTAAGATAGCTTTTTCTAGAATATTCCCAGCAAGCACACAAACTCACACAAAATGAAATGAGAAGGAAGGTCTGAGTATTTCAATGTAACACTTTGAGGAGAAAGGGTTGTTTTCAGTACTGGTTTTTCCCAGTGCTTTCTGTTGTATTTTCAAACATGTTTATTAGGATTAAAATAGTGAGTTACTCACTTTGTTTGCAAAAATAAAAGCTGTGGTTATTTGCTGAGTAGAGCTTCAGAGCATGGTGCCAGGCAGCAACGCTGAGCAGGCACCACAGCCGTGTTCCTCTTCTCTGCCACAGTGACAAGAACTCTGTGATGCAGCTCTGCTAGGACTTGGCAAGGAATTTTTTTATCAATAATACAGTTCAGAGCAAAAAATGTGATGAGTTTGTTCAGGTTTCTATGAAAACCTCCAGGGTTTGCTTGTACATTTGTGTGTTTTGGATAGAACAATCATTACAAAACAACTGGCAATTCAGTGCAGCTTCAGAAGGGTCAGTCTCCTAAAAAAATCAAAAAGGGAGGGACCCATAAAAGTTGTGAGGAGCAGCACATTCCTGAAACACGTACTTAATGGGATTCCTTATGAATGTAATGGCTAATTTTGTAAAGGACTGGATAAATCCTATGGAAAGAAACTATTTGACCTTGTTCTTTGGCTTTTTTGATTATTCTGGAAGGTGATTTTGTGACATCTAGTAGCCAATTTGCATTAATTGCTGCTGTAGAGACTTTGAAACTGAAATATTTGTTTCGTGGATTTCAGTTTGTAACAAGACTGCTATACTTTGTTTAAAATGCTTTGAAGCTTGCTGCACTATAACTTCAAAACAACGTGTTATCCTTTGAAATAAGCCAAATGTATATGCTTTTTATGAATTAGTGAGTGCAGTAAGAGAGAATTCAAGATCTCGTCAATAGGAGATTTTCTGTTGCCATTGTTTGGACTTGGTTTTCTATGTGTAAGTTAAAATTGCTAAATAAGTCTAACAATGTTTTGCTTTAAATGAACAGCATGGTCATTGAATTACAATCTCCTGTAGTTTTGTGGTGTCACTAAAACAGGTTTCATTGGTTTATTTCATTTCTGTGATAATTCCACGTGATTCTGTTTGTCCAGTAATTAATTTCTTTTATTTAGAGCACTGATGGCAACATCAGGCAATACATCACCACCATCAAAGAAGGACCAAGTCTTGATTTGCTCTGCACGTTAAATAGTGCAAGGCTCAGCAGGAGAACTTGACTGTCATTTTTCTCATATCACTTAGTTTCTGGTTTTTTCCAAGTTATTTATTATTTTTAATATTGTATTTTTCCTTGCATTTTGTTGTAAATAAACTACCAACAACTATTCTTTACAATGGTGGCTGTTTTCTCTTCCTGGGTCTCCTGTAGGCAGGAACCAGCTCATTAACATGTACCATTGACATTTCTACCCCAGCTCTGCAAGTCACTTCCTCAAAATTAAACAGCACAAAGAATTTGCTTTGTGAGGAAAATTTAAAGCACTTACAGCCTCTGCTGGGTTCTGTTGTGCCTCAGCTCTGTAAAGGTTTTACCGGGGCAGGTGCCCCATCAGTCTGGCATTAGCCCATTCACTTGTAAATGACCATTTGGTTGACAAGGAAGTTTTTCAGTGGGGAATCTAATTCTTTATGCAGGGTTTGGCAGCTCAGCGTTGTACCAAATAACTGGAAAATACTGGAAAAGAGACCACTCGAATCCTCTCAGGCTTGTCTCCAAGTTAGTTAATTTTAGTCAACAGAAATTTCCCTTGTACAACGATTCTTTTATAAGCTTTTACACAGAGACTTTCTCCATAGAAACGAAGCTTTCCGTGCTCCCGAGGAGCGGCAGCGCTCATTCAGGAGGGAAACGCCTCGGAGCAGCGTGGGACAGGGCAGGGGGAACAAAGAGGGGACTGGAAATGTTTACAATTGGAAATCACACGGCGCGAAGGGGACAGAGCCGGCGCACCCCGGGGACATCTCGGCAGCCCCGCTGGGGTCACTGTGCCCGGCGCTGCCACCAAAGCCAAGTGTGGCTGAGCAGATGGGGCAGCGCCCAGTCCCAAAGTGACCCCCAGAGACCCGGCCTGACCTGTCGCTGTTGGTTGTTGGTTTGATTTGATGTCTTTTACAGCTTGGGCTCCTATTCTTGGGTAGGGCTGCACTGGAATCTGCACACATTCAAAATCTTACACAGGAAAATCCAAAGCGGTGAAACCCTGACTGGGACCCTCCGGCAGCGCGCTCGGCGGGGCCAGGCTGTGCTGCTGCAGAGGGGACAGTCCCACCCTGTGCCTCACAGGGCACCTCGCCCAGGGCGGGGCCGCACCCCGGTACAGCGCTAAATGCGGCGGCGTTTGTGCGCACATTACACCCCACACAGGCCTTGACCTCCGCTCCTCGCGCAAATCAGCGCGCACGTGACCAATTAACATGCACGTGACCCCTGTCATTGGCGTGCACGTGACTCATTCATAGCATCAATCCGACCCCTCATTAGCCTACACCCGGCACTGCCGGACCGACCGTGGGAATCGCGCGGGAGCGATGGACTCGGTGCGCGAAATGCGCCGGCAACATCTGAATAAGGGCAGTGCCCACGGCCCCCTGACTGTCCCGCTTTGTGACGGTGTCCTGAGAATAATTATCATCGGCTTTCCTTAGGTTTTACAATATTTACAATATCTAACGCGTTCGGAACGCAGCGTGCCCGCGCCCCCTCTGCCGAAGCCCGCTGCAGAGCCGCCCTGCACACTCGGGGGAAGCCGCAGGCCCGGCCGGGCAGGGCCGCACCACAGCAGCGCTCGCTCCCTGTCGCGACAGCGCCGGCTCTATCCCGACCCTGGCCGGCCCAGCCCCCGGGTCACGCTGGGGCGCGCGCACCGCGCCAGCTCTCGCGAGAGTTGAGCCTGGTCAAGATGGCGGCGCTGTGCGAGAGCTTCACGCTGCGCGGGCCGGGCCCTGGCGGCGGCGGCCCCGGCCCCGGGCTGTGCCTGGAGCCGGGCCCGGGTCGTGACCTCGTGCTGCTCACCGAGCGTGGCCGGGCCGCCACGCTCTTCAAGGTACCGCCCGTGCGTCCTCGGGGGCAGCACTGCCGCCCCGGGCAGCCCCGGCCTTGCGGGGGGTGTCCCGGGCAGGGCCGGGGCCGCGCTGCCTCCCGTATTCCCTCTCTCCCGGCCTGTCCGGACCAGACCCCGCTGTCCCCGGGCACCGCCGCCCGCGGCCGCCATCCCTGGCGGGAAGCGGGGCGGGAAGCGGCCCCGGCCCGGCAGCGGCTCCAGCCCGGCCCGGCCATGCTCTGCCCCCCTGCGCTCGCCGCTGCCGCTGCTCTCTCTGCCCGGGAACACGGGGCGGCTCGGGCACTTGTTCGCGTATTTCTCCTTTTGCTGATGTTCTCTGTCCATTTCTCATCCCAAAAACCACTTCCCTCCCGAAGCCACAGGTACGTGTTACCTGCAGTGCCAGGTTTTGGGCTGTCAGCTCAGTGTCAGCTGCCGTCCTGCTGGCTGCAGCACGGAAGGTTTTGGTTTGCAGCACCTGAAACTAAAAGTGTGTTCTGGTCTCTGTTATTCAGTAGACCGTAATAAGAAACGTTAAGGCAAATATTTGAGTTTCTGTCTTTAGTTGACTATCACATCCATGCGGTTGGGGATTGTAGTGACAGGACAAGCAGGAACGGGCTTAAACTGAAAGAGAGTAGGTTTAGATTTGATGTTGGGAAGAAATTCTTTCCTGTGAGGGTGGGGAGGCCCTGGCACAGGGTGCCCAGAAAAGCTGTGGCTGCCCCATCCCTGGAAGTGTCCAGGGCCAGGCTGGACGGGGCTTGGAGCAACCTGGGATAGTGGAAAGTGTCCCTGCCCATGGCAGGGAGTGGGACTTAGTGATCTTAAGTCCCTTCCAGCCCAGACCGTTCCATGGTCTTAGTGGGTTGATGATACAACCTCCTTTGGGTTGCTTACTGCCACTGCCAAGACCATATGTGCGAGCATAACTGTGTTGTAAATATGCCCAGTGTACTCTGGAGTGAGGAGAGGGGGTTGAGTGCCCTCAGAACAGTGAATCACACAGAACAGGAGCTCACACAGCAAAATCCACCACTCTTGGTCTCAATAACTCACTTTGAAATAGGAAGAGAAAGAGCACAAGTCTGTATATGATTGTATTAGTCAGTAAAACCAAATTATACTAGTGATTAAAATTAGTATCTGCCCTTCAAAAAAGCTGTGCCTTGTACCTGTGCTTCGTGGCATAAGCCCTTCGGACTGTTACAGGTCAAAGTTATTTCTTACATGAAAAGAAATCTAATAAATGTAGAGTTCTTTCCTATTATTCTGAAATTGTTGGTGTTAAAGGTGGAAACAGGAATGCTCAAGAGAATTTCTGAGTATAGCAGTTTCCATATTTTAATATTCTAATTCAGATCAGATGTGGCTGCCTCGCATTTCCTTTCTGTCATGAGAGAAGTCCCCAAAGTGATCTTTCATATGTTATATTTTAATTGCAATGTCTTTGTTCTGACTCTGTAGATTTCAGATCAGAAGCCCCTGGGCTGCTGGTCGGTTAAACATGGGCAGATTCTCACCTGTCCTGTCGTGTGCAACTTTGAAACCCACGAGTACATCGCAGTTCATGATGACAAGGTAAGAGCCTTCGTCCTTCTTTAGAGGAAAAAAGGGTGTAGTGGGCCCTCCTGAGGGAACGTAGGTAGGGAAATACCAGCAGTGCGGCATTTCTGGTTGAATGTGAGTGTGGGGGGCCTTCAGCATGTTGATGATGTGAGCATCTTCTGTGCTGAGCACCAGTGGTCTGCTGGCTCTTTAAACACAGGAGATTCTCAGTGCCTCATGCACACACTCCGTAAGGATGAGTTATTTCTCCTGTTGCAACCTGGGTGACATTTACAACTGCATGATCGTGCTACTGGAATGGTAACGGTAGTTCTGAACCTCATCTTTGTTTTTCTGCTCTCGTTTCACAGTTAAAAGTTTCTGTGTGTATGCGTAGCATTTTCTTAGATCGTGCTGAGCCTTTGGCTTTTTGTTGTTGTTGATGAAATATCACTCCTGGCCTTGCATTGCTTGTGAAAATCAGGCCATCTCTATCTCACCTGTCTTCATCACTCTGATCTACTTTCATTTAGAGTTCTGGTGTGTCTTTTTCTTTACTGTTTCCTGGCATTCCCAATTCGGGATTTCTGAGCTTGGTTTCAGCTCCTGCTGTCTCTGCTCCCCGCTGAGCCAGTTCCCACTCAGGTCGCTGTGAATACTCCCTGTGTGTTTCCTTCCTGTTGCAATTACTGGTGTTTTGACTGCTGAGAAGTCCGTATGTTACTGTTTTACCTAAAAATTATGCTTCTCTTAAAGGTTTTAAGAATATGGAGGAATGAGGACATTAACTTGGACAAAGCCTTTAAAGCAACAGTAAGTCTCCTTCCTCCATGTATTCTCTTCTATGTGTTTTGGATCCTGGCAGAGGGAAAAAATGCTCTAATTTTCATAGTATTGGCCATATTACATTTTAGCTTAACTTGTGCTTCATGATGTTCTGGAGCATTGCAAGGAATCCACTTGCACTGACTTTATCATCAGAATATTTCTCTTAAAATGACTGGACTTTCTTTGAAGATGATGAATTGTGTTCAATTACAGATCTTTGTGTTCTGCTGGTTGATGTGTTAAACAACACTTCGTGTGTTGCTGTAGTGCGGTTGTGTGACCTCCTGACCCTGTTATGGTTTTTCTGATGTGATTCAGGAATGTGATGCTCATCAGGACATTTTCCTGGCTTCTTTTTGGGGTAGTGATTTGCGTTATTTGTGGCATTTCAGCAAATCAGCAACTCTTGGTTCTACATTATTAAGAATCTTAAAGGTTCATCATTCTTCTGTTAAAAGTTTATTGGCAAAAGTTAGAATAATGAATAAAGCACTCACTTTTCAGGGTAATGTAGCAGAGAAGAGAGATTTGTTTCTGTCCTTGCAGCTCTCAGCAGATGTGTACAGGATCCATTCCCTGCCCGACGCAGGGCCGATGGTGCTGTTCAAGGGAGGTGGGGTTCGGACGCTGGATGTGCTTTTGGAAGCCCCACAACAGGACATTGAAAACGTTATCTCAGATGAAGTCATCAGGTAAGTGATGCCACTTTGTGATGGTTCTTGCTCGGAGGAATTGACTGTGATGATGGAAGTTGTTCCCTTTTTTGAAGAGATGGGGGGAAATCGAAGACCAGGATCTTGGGGTTGGGTGTTTTGTTCCAACACATTGTTTTTAAAATCTTAGAATTATATATACAAGTTTCCTAAAACTTTATAGGTGCCTAAGGAATATGACTTTTTGTATAAACCTAGAATTCGGAAGATGTTAATCCAGCTTTCTGGTTTTAGGTGGAGTGGAGCTTTTATGGAAGGCCAACAACCTGTCTTAATTTTCACTACTGAGAAAGTGAGTTAAATACTTTTTATTTTAAAAACTTTCATAGCAGTAGACCTGAGTTCTTTTTTCAAAATCCATCACCTATTTTATTTGATTTTAATAGCTTTTCGTAGAATCATTATCCTGATTTAATCAATACAGTTAATGGAAGTTGTGTTGCTTTCAGGGCTGAGAAGCCAGGCTCTTAGAACTGCAGAGAACAATTAATAAGATGAAATACAGTAGACATTGTGTGAGTCTTCATTGCTCGTTGTGAAGAACTGTTGAATAGGATGTATGTTTTTAAAAAAGGAATTATACATTAATCTGTCTTCATGCAAATACTTCTTCCTGTGAGTCCGTTGCATCCAATGAGAATATTCTTTACTTGTTAGAGTCTGCAGACTTCTCTGAATCAGGCTGTATGTCCTATAGAAAACACAATTTCCCAATTTTGCACAACATCCAAAGTTAAGCAGTACTAATATCTGAATTTCTGTTATATCTTCTTTGTGTAAATTAAAGGAAAGCTTTATTTTCTTTTTTTGTTTTAGGATGAGGATTTTTTTGTCTATGTACAGAAACCTAAGCTGAGTAGTCTACACAAATACAAGCTTGAACAACAGGAATCATCCAAGCCACTGTGTTTCACAGCACATGTAACAAACCAAACTGTCACACTTCTGTGTTTGTGTAAGTTATATTTTCTAATGGGATGGGATAATGAAGCAAAGAATTATATGGAAGGACATAAAATGTTGATATTTATGAATTGCTGTTTATATTTTTAGTTTTTTAAACTTCCTAAAACAGCTTTAAAATTAAACCTTCCTGATACTTTATTGGCTGCAAAGGTGAACTGTTCCTCCCTGTGATCACTTGTACCCTGCAGATCTCACTGTACCCTTATTGCTATACCTTTATTTTGCTGCTTTGCATCATAGTGAGTCCTTTAAATGTCCTGTATTCATTCTTCTTTCAGCATTCACTGGATTTTGTTCTTTTTAGATGTCCTTTTGCTATATCCTATCAAACAGGTTTTTTCCACAAAAATCAATTGTAAAAGAGTGATTTTTTTTTTTTTTTGACAGATTCCAATGACTCTGTGTACCAGGTTCTGATACCTCTGCAGCAAGATACCGAAGAAGAAGAAGAAATTTTGTCCAAGTCACTACTACTAAACTTTTCAGTACCTGGAACTGTTCTGAAAGGAACATCTTTAGTTGTCCTGGACAAAGACCATGTTGCAGTGTTGGGCAGTCTGGCTGTACCAGGGAAGGAGCCCAGAGGTAACTTGAAAAATCCTATTAAGATATTGTACGGTCTAAAATTTCCTTGGGCAAAGCACTAGGCAGGAAAATTGTGCTGTCCCTCTTGTCCCAGCTTCTGGTTTAAAGCTCTTCATTGGAAAACCAACTCATATTTAAATTGAGATTTAGCCTGGGCGATGTAATTCCTAAGGATAAATACTGGCTGAGCTATTTTGAAACAGTTATTTGTTTCCTCCAGCGTTTGTAACTGAAAGTAGCAAAGGCAGATGTAGCATTTATGTTGCTTTTTGGGATCATAACAACTATCTCTTACTTCCCTCAGAGTGCCTGAGCATATGGAATACGAAATTTCAGACATTGCAAACCTCAAAGGAGCTGCCCCTGGGGACCAGCGGCCAGGTAAAGCTCAGTCATGGGTTTGGGGTCCTTAAGCTTTGTGCGTTTGACAGCAGAGAAGGGAGTGTTGGGCTGCAGAGCTCTGCTGCTGCTGCTGGAGGAGTGAATGCAACACCTGAAGCAAAATTAATACTGACCAGTTGATGAGCAATTTCTGTTGGAATATTCATTGGGAAAATGGTGGCCTGTGGGAATTTCTGTGATAATTTAGTACTTTGTCACATCTCACGGTCTTGATTATTTGGTGTAAATAAAATCACTGAACACAAAACCCAACAGTGTCTGTTCTGTTCAGGCAATTTGCAGTTGAATGCCTGAATGATTCTATGATCTTCTGAACAGCATTTCAAGCTATTCAACAGTCAAATAGGTAAAATGACACCTAAGGAACAAATGCACTAGTGAACCACAGCAGCTGACTGCTTTTGTCTTAAAATTGCACAAGAGGAAACTTAAAAAGGGAAATTTTCAGTGGACGTAATGCCTTGGAGGAGCCACAGTACTTTACGACATCCTTGGAAAAATACTGAATAGAACACTTCTAACTTCTGTATTTAAAATCGGCAGTTAATGAAGGTCTGCTAACAAATGTTAAACCTACTGAAAATCATTTTAAATAATCTGGTCACTGACTTCTAGTAGAAGTGTATAGTGAGGAATTACACATCAGTGCAGGAACTCACTTCTCTGCTCATCTCATTAATGATATATTCTAATATTTTGCAGTTGTGGTGTTATGAGGAAAAATTTTTTTTAATTCATGGGAAAGTGCTGACTGTAATTATGTACAAGTGTGAAACATCATCCTTGGCAGCTGCTGTGGGAAAGCTCAAGGACAGTCAAAACCCTGGTAAGATTTTTTTTATAATTACAGTGAAAAGATCTTGTAAAAGGAAGACGTATGAAATTGTATAAAAGTTATTTTAACACAGTCCTATAAAATGAATTAAATCTCAACAGCTTGAAGGAAATTACACTGTACTGTTCCTGGCTGGTAAATTTACTGGTGCTGGGAACACCGAAACACACAAATGTCTGAATTTATTGTGGCTTCATTTAATCGGGATTGTCATTCAGCTACTGGAATTACTGAAAACACTGGAATGCTGGTGATGAATACTGAAAACAAAGTGAAGTGCTGTTTCCTAAAAAGTATTTTCAAAGAGTTTGTGATTGGATAGGGCAATGTCAAACCTTAGTTTGTGAACTTCAGTTTAAAATTGTACTGTCGTAGTGGTTTTAATTAAACATTGCATTGGTAAAACGTTACAAGTAATGCT
Source organism: Oriolus oriolus (assembly GCA_013400235.1). NCBI lineage: Eukaryota > Metazoa > Chordata > Aves > Passeriformes > Corvidae > Oriolus > Oriolus oriolus. The sequence continues at coordinate 662,968 of VXBT01005501.1, read as the reverse complement.
CAGGCTAAATTGTGTAATAACTTACTTGCTCCCAGAGGCAGAATGGAGAAACAGTATTAAAAAAGGTCATAAAATTACCTGCTGCTGAAATAAGACCGGCAGCTTTCTTGGCATAAAATCACTTGGATTATAGTTTAGAAAGTATCTAGTAGCATAAGGTGTTGATGCAATATTCATACTTCAATAAATGTGCTGTAAGTGTTACCTTCATATAGTTTGATTTGTGTGTTCACAGATGTGTCCTCATTTGTGAACTGGAATACCCTGGAAGATGAAGAGCTGGTGGTTTCCTTTCAGTCCCAGGAGTCTGTAGCTCTCAAAGCAGAGTCCAAAATGAATGTAAGTTAGCATTTGGGTCGTGTGAGGTTGTTGTCTCTCTTGTCTCAGCCCCATGCTGCTACTTTTAGGTGTTGCAGCAGAAAGAAATTTCACTTTATCTGTTACTGATTGTTTCTAACACTGTTTCCGGAATTGGAGTTAGTAATCATAGTCCAGACAGCAAGTTGACACATGAAGTACCCAGTTATCTTGCTTGAAATCCTTAAATATTTTGGAGCTGAATAACTGTGTTTTTCTTTATCACAGTTAAGATCAAGAAGGAGCACTGTTGCTAAAGTACAGCCAGAGACGTTATCAGTTGGGCAGCTCTTACTAAATCTCAAGGTAAGTAACCCAAATATCCTCAAGTAGTGTTTAGACACTCTCAGAGTATTCTAGGTGTCTCTTAAGCTGTTATCTCTTTCCATGTCCTCTTGCACATATCGGGTTGACCAAGCTGCCTTGAATGGGTGAGTTGAAGGATATTGTTATTATCGTTATTGTGCAAGAACAGAATTTGGGCATGATGAAATTAAGTTTTGTCATAGGAGCATGTTTTGAGAGCTGTACAATACAGGGCTTATAACAGCTGAGTTCTGGAAACTTGCACAAATTTGTTCATTTTAAATGACAGTCTCTTACAGTAAATAAGAGAGGATATTTCATCTGAGCTTTGCTTAGGTTCTTATTTATGGCTTTAATTTTGTTGAAGGCATTTTGGCTGTAGGAGTTTGGAGGAATTGTCAGGAATTCCACTGCAAATACAGCAATAAGCTCTTTAGTTCCTTTCTAGAACTTGCTGCGAGTGTTATGATAGGTCATACAGGAAGGGAAACTTATCTACAGTTCACCTTGGCTGGACACTTTGGTGTTGTTGCTGAAGTAACAGGTGATTAATCCATGAGCACTTACTGAGAGCAGGTACTGCTCACCTGAGTTCAGAGTGAGGAATTCCCTCATTTGGCTCTTTCATGCTTGAGAGAAACTATCCTATCAAATCACAGACTGGTGAGGTATTTTTGTAACTTGAATTCCAAAATAGGTCTGCTTCTACTTGGTCTAATTAATGCCAGGGTAGTTCTCAAACCTGTGCCTTGTACTTCTGAGTTGCACAGTATTTTTGTCTTTTCCAGGATGCTTCTACTTATGTGTTGGAAACTGAATTGAGACAGCTGATGTCAAAAGCACCGACCCCAGATCTGCAAGCCACCATTGGCTGTGTGGTCACTGCCCTTACAGACAGATGTAAAAGAAATCCAAAGTACTACCCTCAAAATTTCTTGCTGGAGATTGTCGAAACCCAGAACTTGTCCTACAGGTAGTGACTCTACATTTTTTAAAGTGTAAGGAGTTGTCTTTAAAATCAAAATTTAAAAATGTAGAAGTAAAATTCTTTATAAGCTTCTCTTGAATTATCATAATTTAATACCAAAGGTGCTTATTTTCTGATGAAGCTGATGTTTTACATAAAAATCCATCTGGGGAGGAAGATGAGTACTATTACCTTAGTTGTCAGTGTAGTTCTCAGTGGGTATGGACTGTGCAACCTATTAATTTCATATTCTTATAGTTTATGTCCAGATTTAATGGCTGTTGCTTTGGAGAAAAAAGATATGCATCTCTTACAAATCTGCCTAGAACGGTTTCCAGATATTCCTGAGGAAATTACTTACGCTTGCCTAAAAGCATTTTTAAGGTAACTTGAAATCAGTCTTTTTTTCTTCACCAAATTTTAGTCTATGTTTTTGCTTTTATAATAAGCTTCAGAGAGTTCATTAAGTGTGTTGATGTCATTGCTGATTTCAAAGCTAATAATTCAAAGTATTAAATGTCTGAAATTTTCTTCCACAGCATTAGTGAAGCCCAACTTCAAAATATAGATGTGAATCTGGATTCTGTGATCTGTTACGTTGATGTTGAATTTGACAATAAAGAAGTGAAGACTGAAATTGTAGAAAATGGTTTCAGTGCAGAGATGGACCAGGACATGTGTGATACCAAAATCCCAAAGGAAACCCAATCCAGGAGCGATGGTGAATCCTGCCCTGTTGGGCTTCAGAAGGCAGCATTATTGTATCCTCTGCATGGTGAAGGGAAGCCAGAGCATTGCATGTGCCGTGGATGTTTATATTTGGTATTGCCAAAAGGCACATCCTCTGTTATTGCTGAAAGTTTCTGAGTTCTCGTAAGAGCAGTTCCTACTCAGTAGAAAAACTTAGAATAGAAATATTTAGCTTTTGGAATGTATCTACACTAATTTAAACTTAGTTTTATTACACTTTTGCAATAATCTTTCTCTACTTAAGAGAAAATGGTATCAGTGCTTTGGATATTTGCCTGTTAAAACACATCAGGCAGTTACACCCTTGCAGTGGACAGAACTCTTCAAGTTAGCTCTGTTATGATGGTTCTATTGCTGTAGATATTTAATGATAGAAATAAGATTCAAATAGGACCTCTGTCAAAAACCTGGAGAAATATTTTCTTTAGAATTCATTCTGGTTTGTAGAAACTGGTATTTTTCCTGCAATGTTATTCCCTTAATAGCACTGCACAGAAATGCTGTTCTCCATTCAGCTTACACTGAAATGTTTCTTTTGCCTCACCTGAAAAACCTTCCAGCTCAACAAGCTATTGTAAGTATTTTAACATTAAAAGGTTTAAAAACTCTTATTATTTTGTGGTGAGGGAAAGGGAAGAGAGTTTTTCAATTGTATGTGAGAAATTCACCATTCTTTCAGGAGTTTGAAAACTAATGCATGAAAGTGAAATTAGGATGCCTAATAAGGTTTCATATTAAGGAACATCACATTTTTCCACATAGTTACGGAAATTTTCCTAATTTTTGTAGTCCTTGCTTATTTTGGAACATGTAAGTAATAAACCCTCTTTATGACCCAGCCTAACTGGAAAATGTTTATATTCTGTTAGTGAGTAATAATACCTTTGCTTGATTTAAATGCTTTTTAGGAAAAGAAAAAGACACGGTAATTGAGTCAGTTCTATCAGAAATACAAGTTCATAAAATATGAGAAACAAACTCTGTATAATCCCAAATGTAATACAAATCTAGGTCCCCTCAGTTTAGGAAAAAATGCCACTGAATTCCCCCGTCTCTGAAATATAACTTCAAGAACTGTGTGTACCTGAGCATATATATGTGTGATTTTCCAGTGATTTCAGAAAACCCCACACAACAGAACAAAGCTGATTTCAGCTCTGACCCATTTCTTGGAACAGTGATTACCCCTGAGTGTAATTTACACTGAATATTGCTGAGAATTTTCAAACATCCAGCTATGGGTGGTATAAGAGAAGCATAAAACTTGTTTTTAATGTGTAGTATACAGGCATCTATGTTGCTTTCAAAAACAAAAAATAAATTTTGAAAAAATCCTTATGAACATTACCATGTGCAGGACAAAACCCATTGGTCTGGTAAATGTTTGTCCTTTATAAATGTTCTGACTTTTCTACTTTCAGCTGTTTCTCAGGTATTTATATTACCTGTATGTGAAATGCAGTGAAAAAGTTAACACCACTCTTCCTGGAACACGCTCTCCCACGATAAATCAGGTGAGCAGCTCATTCTAAGAGCTGTACTTCCTTCCCTTTCTGTGGTGTGTAACTTGGTGAGTAATTTGGAATATCTAATATCAACTGACATGTACATTCATTCTACTAAGTATTGTCTGTTAACGTGACCTGTATGGAGTCAGATCTAACACTTTAACAACCAAAAGCCAAATATACCTTAAAATATGCTTTAAAATGTGAACCCATGTATTTTGCATTAGAAGTTAAATGTTTCAGAGTTCAGCTTTTAAAGCCAAATGTGTGTCATTTCCAGACTGTGACGTGTAAGTGTACTTTTCTTGTTTGTCTTCAGATCATGGATTGGATGTGCCTGTTACTTGATGCTCACTTCACTGTCATGGTGATGCTGCCAGAAGCAAAGGAGTTGCTTTCAAACCTGCATAAGTTTGTGAGAGCCCAAGTAAGTTTAATCTTCTGGGATAATTATTTTATTTTCAGTTGGATTTGGAATATGGATGTTGAGAAAAGGAGAAGACAGACAACAAATTATATAGCGAATCGAATAATGTGTGTCCTCCTCTATATGCTCCTTCCTGAGCATGAATTGCAGTTGCCTCTGTCTCATTTGGATTTCAAAAGCTGCTTTGTTTGTTTGGTTTAAATATCTTAAACTGTGCAGAACCACAGATAGTTCCACAGTATGATGATGTATGAAAAGAATTAAAATGTATTTTACTATAAATATCTCTGTTTTCTTCTTTTCAGGTACGGTTCTACTCAGAACTCAACAAGATTGAAGGAAGTTTGCGGGAGTTACAAAGACTGAACCACCTGAGAGAATCTCAGACCTATTCTATTGAAGTGCTGGAAATTATTTGAATTTGAAATTCATTATTAACATGTTTATTTTTTATTGATTCCTTTTATGACAAGGATGTATTAGCACTCCATATTGGGGCTGTCAAAAGTTGTTTTCTACATAGGAGGAGCCTGGTTACTCTGTAGTGACATGGGAGTTGTAAGTTTGAAAGTTGTGTATTAAAAGCTCTCTTTTTGATTGGATGAGAAGCTGGATGCTTGCTTATATTTTCATGTAGAGTTTTGATATGTGATCATGAGAACATCCTAAACTACCAGACGATTCTTGACTAAGCACAAGATGGTTATGGCAGAAGTGCTGGGGGCATAACTTGCTGTCTTGGGCTGTGTAACTTGGAAAGAGCTGCACACACAGTTAAAAGGCTCGAGACACTTTGGGAGTTGATGTGTTTCTGTTGTTCATACACTGAACACACTATACACGTTTCAGTTTATTTTTACACTGTCAGTACCAAATGTATATAAAACTAAAATTCTAAAACCAAAACCCCACTGCAGTGGCAGCTGAAGATCCGTACAGAGGGGGACTTCTTGGCACTGTGTAGTAGTGGCTTTCAATATTTTGGACAAGAAAACTCATCTTGAATTTAAAATAAGAACATTCTTACCTACATCAGTTTGTTTTCTCTAAGTACTTTTTCGGTTATTGAACACCTCAGCTTAGTTAATGTCATCTATACTGCTTGAATTCTAGCATTTCAAAGCATATCTTAGATTGGTTTTGACTCTCTTTGAAATACAAAGTGATGAACTAAAGTTTTATGTAAACAACATTTGTTGAATATTTTACAGGTATCTGTTGAATTATCCTTCTGATGAGGTATTCACTTAAAGCTGACTTGTTACAAGATACTTGTGGGACTGTATTCATGTAAATGAAAGCTCATCTGGAATAGGGGGAAATGGGACAGAAGCATAATGCTGGATTTCTTGGAATCAAGTATAAGATGGAGTTGGGGACAAGATAATCAGTACATTTTCAGAACAGCAAATACAGTGTTATTTTTACTAATGATGTGATTGAATATTAGTAGAATTCAGCATATCAGTATATTGATATACTTTAGTATGATGAAAACCAAATAAAATGGCAATTGGAAATATATTGAATTACCTCAGCAAAAGTCATGTAAGCCCTTCCTTCCTACACCTGACTTCCAGTCTACAGCTGAGCTCCAGTGTAACGTTACTCAGCAACACCTTGGTATCTTAGAAAAATGTGCGTGGAACTGATTTGAGAGCTGAACACCTAAATGCAATTCCTAACACAAGTTATGAAATAGTGTGGACTGAAGGACTGGACAAAAGGATCTCAGTAATTTAAGCAAGAGCATATGCTCACTTGTTCTGAATGCCATCCAGCTGTAGGTTAAGTTCTCTCCCTTATCCTTGTAGAAAGGAACATACCCAGACAACAGCTTGGAACAACTGGGGCATTCATCTTCTCCAAAGTGCCTTGTGAAAGGAGTCTTTTTCTCCATCTGTCCTAAGGATGGAAGCAGGGTAGGGCCTCCACCCAAAAATTCCTCTTCCTGCTGTATTCAATTCACTTACAAATATGCTCATTTAACTCTACCAACAGACTCCAAATCTGTTGGAACTCCAAGTTCCAAATCAATATGTTCTACTCTGAGCAGAAGGGGCAGGTTTTGGTGTTGGGTTGATTTCTCCGTACTGAGGTGTGTGTTGGAAGGGGCTAATTTACATCCTGTCCCTGAAAGGTAACATACCTCTCTATGCACCCATTTCTCCACCTAAGTAATTTTCATTTTAGAAGTCCTATTCAGTAAGCACTTCCACATCACCAGCTGATAAGGGATGGGATTAAGAGACAAGATATTCTGGTTCACAGTTCAAAAGCACATGATTCTCAGCACCTTTGATCTACCACAAATACACAAAATCTGCAGTATTTCAGAGGTGTTAATGCTCTCACAATGCTGCAGGCTCTGTAATTGGTGCAGTAGGTGCACTAGGTACCTTTGCTAGATTCTCAGTGTATAGATGGCAGAATGCACAGGTGTTTTTCCCAAGATACCAGAAGGAGATAATGGAATAACCTCCCTCAAAATGTGTGTCTGTGTATTCGTGTATTTAAAGAGTCACCACAATCCTTTGCAACCTTTTAAGAGGTAGCAAAAATCAGCCTGACATAAGCAATCTAAAGGTAACTTTGAAAGGTTCAGAATACAAATTGAGTAGAAAGGTGTAAATGGGGTTGTGCAAGGTTGGCTGTTGCTGTGTCTATCATCCTGTGTTTAGACCAGGGCTCTGAGCCTGTGCAGCTGCAACACTGAATATAAAAGAGCCACAGATAAAAAGGTGGATATAAGAGTGCGAATTGGTCTAAACCCTGCTGCCATTGTTGTGTGCTTGATGCTGTGGCAGGTTTGTGGGTTTAATGAGGTGCTCGGCCTGAGCAACAAGTTAATGAACAAAAGGACTTCAAAAATTACTATAGAAGAATGCACATTAAATGACACATTGGACATGTTGCTGCCATGCTTGCAGCATGACCAGTGTTGGATTTTACCTTGCTCAGAAATATAAGCAAGGGACTGAGAAATGAACATGTAAACAGACTGATTTTCCAATGATAAGACTTCTGGCTCTCTGAAATCCTGAAACTGTCTCAATCTAGCAATGAAAAGGAAGGCAGGTTGTAAGAAATACGAGATGTTTGTGTGCCTTGGGCTGGCTTTCACTTTGTACTGCTTTTGCTTATGAAACGGATACCCTGAATTCAAGTGGTGGCATTGGAAACCCAGCTGTGCAACCGTTTTTTGTTGATTTTTAGCTCTTTGTGGCTTCTGGCAAATGAGACAACCAGAGGCAATACAAAACAGACAGAGCCCATCTCTTTCCTAGTGCTCCATGGAACTGTGGAAACAGCAGAATAGAGAAAGTAGATGGACAAAAACGGTGATAGTGGGTCCCTATGTGATCTCAGTGTTTGCTTTACACGGGCGCTGGCTGTGTAAGGGTGAGCTGTAAGAGGGGTTTAACGGGTGAGGAGTCAAAGTACGGCCAGAGATAAGTGTCAGTGGTCAGGAGAGCTGCTTGGTGCCGATGGAGGGGGGAAGCCTCTCCCGAGGGGGCACCCTCGGGCTGGGGATGAAGACCGCAGTAGGGAGCCCCAGCACGGGGCCCGGCGCGCATCTCGCTCAGATCTGTTCCCGACGGGCCCGGGGGCTCCCTCGGGGCGCGGGTCGAGCTCCGGGAGAGACCTCAGCCACGGACCCAGCGAATCCGGTTTGGGGAGAGGGTGAGTCCGGAGGTAGTGCCGCCTGAGGGAGCGGCGGTGTCGGCGGCGTGAGCTGAGGCGGGGGGCCCGCCGGGTGCCGGTGGAGGGGAAAGGGGAAAGCGGAGCGTAAGGGGGCGAGGGCCTGTGCCGGTGCCTGTGGTCAGTGCCGGGTTCGGGTTCGGGGTCAGTGCTGGGAGTCGGTGCCGGGTTCGGGGTCTGTGCCCATGTCGGTGCCGGAGGTCGGTACCGGGGTCGGTGTCGGCGCCGCTGTCGGTGCATGGGGTCGATGTCGGTGCCGGTGTCGGGTCCAGGGTCGGTGGTCGGTGCCGGGTTCGGGTTGAGGTTCGGTCCGGGTTTGGTGTCGGTGTCAGGCTG
>VXBT01005501.1:568831-654191 GCA_013400235.1 Oriolus oriolus | reverse complement strand
GCCGCCGCCTCGCCCAGGGGGGGCGGCAAGAGGAAGGCGGGCGGCGGCGGCAGCAGCACCCCCGGTGGGGGAGGCAGCGGCGGTAAGGGCAGGGGCAGGGCTGGGGCGGCAGGAGCAGGGGGAGGAGGAGGCGCAGGAGGCAGCTGCAACAGCCAAGGCAGGGCTGCCTCGTCCAGGAGGAGCATCAGCAAAGTGGTGTACGACGATCATGAGAGCGAGGAGGAGGAGGAGAGCATGGTGTCCGAGGAGGAGGAGGAGGGAGACCCCGAGGATAACCAGGACTCCGAGGAGGAAGAGGAGGAGGAGATAATGGAGGAGGAGGAGGACGACGACTCTGACTACCCCGAAGAGATGGAGGATGAAGACGATGCCAGTTATTGCACTGAGAGCAGCTTCAGGAGCCACAGCACCTACAGCAGCACCCCAGGTAGAGAGTCCGTGGGCGAACTCAAACAAGTCGAGGGCACCCCACATGCTCCCTCTAGGTTGGGAAATACTGTCCGCAGTCCCATGCGAGGATGTGAGGGATGCCCGCAAGCACTCCCAGGGAGAGGGGTATGCAAATAACCACTGGCAACCCCGGGGACGTGGGGAGCATTGGAAGATGCTCACAAACGCATGCACGGAGAGGAGGAGGGAGGGCGGGCGGCACTTGCTGGAACAAGGGGATGCTTTGCAAATATTCATGGGGAACCTGGTGACCGCAGAAATGCACGGTCCACCAGAACGTGTTGCAAACAATGTCAAAAGTGTGTGGAACATTCACTTTAAATTTAAAAACAAGGGAAACGACAGGCATGCCTTGCAAACAGGTCCTTTCAATTAAATACAGGAAAGGCTGGCTTGTGCTTGCAAATACAACTTGATGTTGAAAGGAAAGGAAGCACATGTAAGTTGGAGTGTCTTAAAAAAACCCAAAAAACCGTAAACACTGAGGATTTTCAGGCTCTTGAGATCAGAGCTATAACTGGATCCAGAATTTACTGGCTTTAAGACAAAAGTAGCTTTCCAAGGAGGGAAATGAGGTGCATTGTTCAAAATGGAGATTGCATTGTTATAGTTTGGGGAAAAGTGCACAGGGCCTCATTGCAAGGATGTAAACCTAGTTTGAGTTCACCACAAAGATTAAAAGGTGGAGGTTGAGTCAGAGGTCTTGCGTTTAAATACTGCGTTCGTCTTAAGATATGGCAACCTTTAAAACTCTTTTTAGGGTTAAAATTCATTAAACATAATTGTGATTTTTTTTTTTTTTAATTCTAGTGGAAAATTTGGGAAATTTTTAAGGCCTGCATTTCTGTTTGTCCTTAATTGGTTCATTCACCAAGGTTCAAAAATTCTTTTATTTAAACTTCAGCACTTTGGATTTATTTGAACTCATTCCAGAATGGAGTTCAAGCTTAGAGTATTTTATTTTCTTTTTCTTTTTCTTTTTCTTTTTCTTTTTCTTTTTCTTTTTCTTTTTCTTTTTCTTTTTCTTTTTCTTTTTCTTTTTCTTTTTCTTTTTTTTGTCTCTGAACCAGGAGAGTAGTTCAACTTAGAGGTGACCTGGTATGATTTGGGCTACAGGATGGCAGACGCTGCTGTTGTACGAGTATTTGGCCAGTTTGGAAGAGGGGAGGAACAGGTTGTTGGTGTGAATGCATTGCATCTTAATTAAAAAAGGAATGTAGTTCCGAGTAGTTAGCTGATGACTTTTAAAGAGGGGGAAGTACTGGCTGCTAGATGTGTCATTTGTCTTTATTTGGGAGAGTTGCTGGTATCAGCTCATTCTGTGACTTCATAATAGTACTTTAAAAACCTCTGTGTGTTTGCCTATATATTTTTTTAAATTTATATCCATATGCTCGAGAACCTAAATGAATCAAAATAAGTACATACATTACTAAATTTATTTAGAGATAATTTTTTAAAGATGTTAGTTTACCTGTTGCAAGAATGTCCTGCAATCAAATTGAAATTTTTTGAATATTTATTACTCAAAGATTGAGATCTGGCTTCATAGAAGAAAGAAGCTCCAAAATACTCTCTTGACTTTTAACTCTCCATTTTCTGCTTAATTGTGATAACATTCATTTTTATTACTTTTTTTTTGGGAATGCTTATGTCAGGGAAAGAATATTTTTATGATTTTAGCTGGCTAGGTCAGGATAATATTTTTTACATGAGCATCCAGGTTTGAAATGAGTTCTGCAGAGAATGGGTGTATGCCATTTTTCAAATGTGCTAAGTGTTTTGGCAAATCAGAAGATAGCTCTGTGTGCATTGTTGTACAAGCATAGACAGGTTTTATGTGGTATTTAGGTGTATCAGAAACCATTTTGATAATTTATATGTTTATTTCTCACTTGGTCAGGATGACTTCAGTTAACTTTCTTAAGTGTCAGCGTAAGCATTTTTGTCTGTAGGTGGTTTTGCTCTATAATGAGTTTTTGAGAGTTAAAACATTTGTGTTGTTATTTTGGCAATTTACTGGCGGTTCTCATTAGTTCGGTGTTTGCCTAAAGGTCTCCCTCCCTCCTTCCCTCTCTCCCAGATACTCTTTTGTAAAAAAGTACAAACTTTTCATTCAGGCAGCTTAGTCCGTGTCTCATCCTGGACTAACACCTGCTTTGGGAGCGTGGCTGAGCAGGGGTGGCACTGATGGAAATCTCAGTCTTACCGTAATCCAGCAAGAGATGCTGGACATCAGAGCAGCATTGATAGGCAAGGAGGGGCTGACGGGGGCCAGTGCAGAGAGGAGGTAAGAGCAGGGCAGGGGTGCAGAGTTGTGTCTCTGGTGTTCCTGCAGGGGCTCCAGAGCTGTTTGACTGGGGTGCACCCTGAGCCAGAGTTGGTCCTCAGCTATGTTTAGATACAAGGGGGGTTATTTCATATCCTTGTCTTCAAGCCAGTCAAATTGTAACACAGTGGCAGAGTTCCTGTGCCGAGCTGGAGGGCTTGAAGGAGTGTCTCCTCCCTTGGCTTAAACTGTCGCCTGACGGAATTGTGCAGGTTTTTTACCAGAGGAGATGTTGATCAGTCCTTCTCCTCTTATCTTCCCTCAGTCAGTGCAACCTGAGTTACAACCACTTTCAGGATGTAGTCTTAGGGGCTGAAGACTGTTTTTGAGAGCAGGGTATTGAAAATTGCCATCCCAGTCAAACTCTTCTGTCAACCAAGCTTCTCCACATAAATCACATCCCACTTAAGTGGGGGACAGAGTGCTACAGTTTTTTCTAACTTAGTTGAACAATGGATTAAAAGATCACAGAGCAATGTCTCTGGCCAAGAAAGCCTCAGGTTTTGTGCTCTGATGGGGAGCTTATGATTTATCTTGAACTTAGATGTAGGAGTACTTTCTGCTATAATATGATAGTAAAATTAATATTATTATAATATGAAATAATATTATTAAACTATTTAAAGAAGCAAAATTTTAGAAAAGACAAAATGTCTTTAATATACCACTTAGTCATGGTACAGTAAAAACATACTGTGTGAATAACAATTATTTCTTTTTTTTCTGCTGGATGTACTTTTGGTAGAGGGATTTTGTGTGTATGTGTAATGTCCCTTCCCTCTCGTCCCTTTGCATCCCCAGAAGGTGGATGAACTGTTAGGACAAGTATCCTGTATATCTTGTATCACTAAACATTTTTGCCATTCCCTGTCCACTGTAAATTCTACTTGAGGCTTGTCACTATTGCATTATAGTTACTAAGTATTTTTCATATGTTGCAGAATTTTAAGAGAAGGGTTTAATCAAGATGTCTAGAAGTCCTTCATTTTTTGCTTCTTGATTTTTCTCCATCAGAAACCAGGAAAACTAGTTTTAGGAAGAGCTATGCATCTAGATTTCAGCTGAGAGCATAATCAGTGTGTCAAACAAGCAAATGCGCATCACTGGAGTTGGGAGCCAAAATATTTATATTAAAATACATTAAATAGTATTTTTAGATGGATTTTGCTAGTCTGCGCATTTGCGGTGATTGACCATTGCTTCTGTTAACCAGTTACTTGGCAGTGTGCTTTTATCTTCAGAGTGAAAGAATTTAGCTGGAAACCAGGTGCTGCATTTGGTGTATCTGTAGTAATTTTTTATCTGAGCACGTTTTCATGCTCTTGAAGAATTGTCTAAGTGGAGACACTGAGATACAACATTAAGATATGCAGTCTCTTTTGTCTGCCATGTGAGAAGATTTACCAGCCTCCCAAACATCTTACCTGGGGTACCCTCTTCTCTAAATTAAACCTGGCATGCTCTTATTTTACCATTTAGTGATCTGCGCTTTGATTTGTGCTCTGGAGGGAACGATCACTAGTTCATCATGCCAGTCATGAAAAATGTAGAAGATGAGTCTTAACAAAGAAATTGTGTAGAAGGCCAAAGGAGTAAATCTGGGGCTGATCCTGCTGCATTGACTTGTAAATTGGCAGCTTATCTGAAGAGAGCTTTGTCACTTCAGTCATCTTAGAAGCTCTGAGCAGCAAATACCTCGCCCTTATACAAGTACTTGTGTTGTAAAGGGTAGAATAATTTCATGTGCCGCAGACGACTTTATTGTGCGAACTTTTTTGTAGATCTGCAGTAAAATTCCGTAAGTGCTCATTGTGTTGCATGGAACAGGTGTAAGGTGAATAAACTTGGATTTTAGTAGGTTGGGGCTAGCTCTCGGGGCTCAGTAACTTCTGAAATTAGTTACAGCTTATCCTGAGTGTGTCCCAGGAAATTGTCTAACTCTTCCTGAGAACCATTCTGTTAGTGCTACCTGTGGTTTTGGTTGGATTTTTTTCTTTGCACAGGTTCTAGGCACAAAAGGGTTGTGCCTCTGAGTCCTTCTCAGAGTGATCTCATCTGCTGTTTGTCTTGCATTAGTTATCCAAATGTTAAAATGATGCTGTAGAATATAGGAGGGTTTGTATTCCTGGCTCCTGAGGCTTGTACTCCTGGCTCCATAATTTGAGAAATTAAATTCTTAACGTAAAATCAGCCGAGAACCCTAGTTTTATTTTAAAGTGTACTGCTGACAGGTGTACAAACTGAAAAAAGAGGCAGCCAAAAGTTTTACAGTTTTAAAAGAACATAAAGACCTACTTTTGTACAAGGCAAGGCAGGAGTCAGACTTCACTTAGGAACACAGGTGAGAATTTGTGTGATGTGAGTGCACTCAGGATCTAGTCTAATAACCAGTTACTTTTTCATTTGTGTTTCAACTTCCAAAGCTTTTGTGGTGCTTGGAATGCCTCATTTTTAATGTTGGCTTAGTTTTTAAGTTTAATCTTATTTATGGCTGATTTTTTTCTTTTCTCTAGGCAAAATAAATAAATAACTTTGGGTTAGGTGTGATTACTGGAGAACAATATTCAGATTGGAGCTGCACCTACAAGTAGTCACAAATGCATCTTATTCTTTCAGAAAGTTTTTCTGGAAGAGACTGTTTGACTTGTGAATGTTAGAAACGTGATTATCATGTTGGCATTTTTAAAAGGGGAAAAAAGTGTTTTGTAAAAGTCATACCCTTTAATTTCAGCCCATCCCAAGAAAAATATTTAGATTTTTCTATTTTGGCACTGCTTTTCATAATATATTCTTATTTTATGTTAAAATAATTCATTTTATTGCTTTTTTTTTCTTTGGTGGAAGCTGAGCAAATGTTCTCTCAAGAGGTTGACTTTTAATTAAAGAACCAGTTTGGATATTGCTGTGGCAAACTTGCAGCTCTATCCAGTTTCTGCATTCTGCTGTGAAAGGAAAGAAAAAACACAAAAAAAGGTTCTCTTACACAGTTTCATCAACTGTTTCAGATTTTCTCAGGGATATCTAACAAAAACTTGTGTGTTGCTGTACAGTCCCATTTGAAATGTTCTTGGTGCAAAGCAATAATATGGGACAGCAAGTGTGTGTTTTTTAAAACCAAACCAAAAATAGGAGGGTCTCAGGGAGTTTGGGGGCAGTCAAAAGGCAGATTTTCCAGGAGGAAGGAAAATGTCGGAGAGGGCGTCTTCTCTAAGGAGTGCTCATGCTTCCAGGACATCATGTATAACTGCCAGCTGGTCTTTATGTTGAGAAGTTTTTGCAGTGACTCACGATCTGGAGAACAAAACCAGCCCAGTTCTACTTTACTAAAGATGGACTTTGGTGTAAGAGTAGTGTGGTTTGACTTGGCTTGTGGGAGTTGAAGCCAAAATTTAAATCTTTTTTTTGGGAAAATTGAAAGTCTTTTCTGGGGTCAATTAGTGGAGTGTGACTGGAGGGGTGAGGATTTGTTCTTTGTTTTCCCCCCTCCTGTGACAGGTTGCTGAAGTATCTGAAACTCCTTGGTGTCTTTTCTCTCCCCAATGCTCCCACCAAGTTTATCCTCTCCGTGGCAACTGTGAGCAGGAGCTCTGAGCTGGAGAGCCCAAGTGCTGAGAAATGATGAGGAAGGGAAAGCTCTTAGAGAAGTGAAATGAGACCAGTTGCGAACTTTGAAATCAAGAGAGGCTGGAACCAGTGTTTATTTTTCAGGTCAGACCAATGCAGCCACCACTCTGTCCCTGTTTAAACAAGACAGTGGTCCTGGCTGAATATTTGTCCTGAAGGATCTCCATCCACCAGTCCAGTACTTGAAATATGTTGGGTTGAAAGACTGTGTTTGCTGGAGGGGAGGGATGTGTAGCATCAGTGAGACAAGGCAAAACTGGATTTTGGTGATTTTGTTAGCCTGCACGTGTATGGTGATTGAATACACCTAAAGCTGAAGAGCATGAAAGTCATATTTAGCTGTGATACAGTCTTTCTGTATTCTGGACACTGATGTCTATAGTTAATTCGGATACTCTGTTTACATAAACCAGCAGATACGTTAAAGATGGTTAAAGTAGTTTTAAATTCTGTATTCTCCTGAGGTAAAGAGTAGATATGACTTTCCCTTCTCTTCTTTCAGTCTGTGAATGAAAATGGAGACAAGGGTTTTGGTCCTTTTAAACTCTGTTTCATTTCTAAATTCTGAAAGGGTCAGCATTTGAACCAAGTAGGTTGAATAGATGGAAATGAAAAACATAAAGCAATGGTTTGGGTTTTTTAAGTAAATTCTGGTTTGGGGTTTTCAGACTGTTACTTGAGTAACTTAGTTTTATTTCAAATATCGTTAGTGTGTTTGCTTAAATATTTGTAATATAAATTATTTTAGTAGATTATCCTAAGTGTAGACTATAATTATCAGTATCTATAATTAAATGTGCCATGGGAATAGAATTGTTTACCCTTTAATCTTAATTACAGGCAGCTCTTCAACTAGAGAATTCAAAATAGGGACAGGTAACCACTGCAGACTGCTTTAGCACTTGGGGAAATGACCAGTGAAGGACTTACCATTTAAAAGAAGTTTGTGCTAGATAGAAATGTAGTGCTGAGACGCATGAGGGGATCTGGATCCTGTCAATAGTCTAACTGTGGCAGCAGGAGGCTGTTGGCAGATCAATTTTTTTCCTCCAAATAAAGCTATGGAATTTGAGTGGTGTAGAAGTGGACATTTTCTGCCTTTGTACTGCCTCAAACTTAGAGGTGAAATTTGATTCAGACTTAGTTAATACGCAGAAATTATCTCGGAAGTATCCAATTTGCATGTAATAAAACTTGAGTACGTTTTGGGAAACTTCAGTGTGGGTAAATTGAGAGTAGATTTCTTGAATTGAGAGTAGTTACATGAAGATTCAGTTTAAAGTCTGGTCAGTCAGGTGATGGTGCTTAAAGGAGAAGTAAGCTGCCAGTGCACCTGCTCTGCAGTCCTCTTGATGGTTTTGGGGTTAAACAAAATAGTACATACTGCAATTTCTATTTGAAACAAAAATTCCCTGTGGGGGCCCAAATGCTTGACAAATGACAGTGAGTTTAAAAAAAAAAAAAAGGTTGTCAAATCCTAGTATCTCTAAAATAATTTGAACTAAAATAAAGTGTTTGAAGTGGCCAGAGTTCTTTGTTGGGCTGTGGGTTTTCTGTGTCTGCCAGTGAAAGTCAAATTTAAATATTGGCCCACTTGCCTCATGAAAAAGAAGATTTTCCTTGAAAGTGAAGAGCTCGAAAAATTGGTTATGTTTATGGTAGGAAGACATTTTTCAACATTTGAGGGATTTTTTTTGTGTTTATGAGGCACAGTTGGGTAAACATGGACTGTGATCTTCAAAAACCTTCACACAGGAGGTGGAACTGCTCTGAAGCAGGGTGAGCTCTGTGGGTTGTCAGCACACTGAAAAATCAGCAGTGAAGAAAGGTTATCCACTCAACCAGTAAAATACCAACATTTCAGCTCAAAAAAAAGACATGTAGCACTTTGACATCATTATATCATATTCTACTGACCTGCACTTTTAATTTTGCTTCAGCAGCCACTTAAAATGCTTCAAGATTTATGAGCACCTTGGCAGAGAATGTCCATCCTTTTCACTGGAGATTATTAGACTGCTTGGGTTTGTTGGTTTGGGCTTTTGAGGTTTTTTTAAAAGGTGTCTGAGTATTTCTTGAGATCACAGTTGATGTATTGGTCAGTAATACACTTAAGCACAAATTGCTTGGAATTTCTGAATTCCCAAATCACACTTTATGATTCTCTTCTCAACTTCAAATTCTCTTCAGCCCCAGTACAGAGATTATTAATAACAATTTGAAAGTGAAATTGGAAAGAAAAAAAGCCAGCATAGAAAGATTTGAAATACTGTGTCATTAAGTCATTCAAGAAAAATACAGTTTCTTTCTAAAATATTCTGCATCTTTGAATACTTGCCTTTTTTAGCTCTGGAAACCAGTTTATATTTAGTTTAGAATTGTTCAGAGCAGTTTAGTGTCCGAAAAGAGAAATTATTTGAGCTCTGGAGCTGTGGTGTGTGGTTTCCAGAGTGGATGGGGAGTGTTGGGGTGCGCAGTATCATAATGTGCTGCAACTGTGAGGCACAAACGAAGCACGCATTTTATAATGCAGTGTGCTTTTCCTATTGTCTGTTTTACTGTTGCTTTTGAAATTTCTGTTCTCTATACCAAAGTAAACATGAAAATACGTAAATTGCTTTAACTAGGAGACGAATGGTGTGACTAATGCAGCCACACGGTTGCATTGTGCTTGCACCAAAGTACAATTCTTTATTATGCTATTATGACATGTTTGTATCCCGATAACACGTTTCTTCTAGATCTCTAATTGTACCAGTGTGCTTCCTTTGTAAGAGGAAGTGTTAGAGATTAACTTTTTCAGAACATATTAGGAATGCCTTGTTTTAAAGTTCTTTTTTTTTATTCCCCTATTAATTTCACATGACAATATACAGATGGCCTCCTTGCATCAGGAGAGGTTTGGATTATAAACTAGGAAACTTTGTTTCGCTGAAAGGGTTGTAAAGCACTGGAACAGGCTGCTCAGGAAGCTGGTGTAAGTCACCACCCTGGAGGTGTTCAGAAATGTGTGGATATGGCACTTGAGGACATGGTGGTGGGGCTGGGCTGATGGTTGGGCTTGATCTTGAAGGTGTTTCCCAGCCTTAATGATTCTGTGGTTCCATACCATGGTTATCTCATGTGACAGAGACATCAGCAAAATTGATATATTGGAAGTCCATTTTTTTTCAGCAGTGTTCCTTCACTGTGGTTTATCTTCATCTAAAGTTACTGGGGGAATTTGTCACTTCTGATTAATTCAGGTCAAGCAGAGTTAATGTCCTTGCTCCCTTTCTTGAAGGGCTGTTTTATGGCTTTATTGTATGACACACACTTTTTTTCTGCTGCAGTTGCAAACATTGGAAAGAATCCTGGTTGATAGCTCTGCTGGCTTTTGTGATATTTGGACTCTGTGAGGGCCATCAGTGATTTCAGAATATCTGTTTGGTGATGGTGGTGGTGTTGTCTTGCACGGCCAGCTAGGACTGCAATGTTGAAGGAAGCTTCAGGAGCCTGAAGTAGTTTATTGTGTCAATGTGTCTTTTTTTGCTTTGGGGTCTTTTAATTAAACCAGCTGTGCCTTATGCATATATGATTTTGGATCATGGTGATAGAAAAGTTGAGTTTAATCTAGAGAACACTTGCTTTGTGCCTGGCTGTGAAACTCCTTTGTCTTTGTGTGTTTGCCATGATTAAACATTTTCCACTGATTTGTGCAGAGGCATGTTGGAAGACAGTCATAGAAGCATTCTTTCATTTTCCACAGTCAGAACTCAAACTTCACTGAACTTGGAAAGTTATTTTTATCCACAGATGATGTTGACCCGTTACTTCTGTAATGGAAACATCTTGCAGTTCATCTTCTATGTTGTTTGGGTGTGTAATTTGTTGCATAAGATTTCATTCTTTAACGTTGGAAAGGGAGAGCTGTATCTGGTGCCCTCTTGCCATACCAGCCTAAGGGTTGATCTGTTTCTCTGGAATCATTTGCTGTGCATTAGGGTGTTTCTTAGAGTAGCTTTTCTTTCTGGTAACTTTTTTTTTGCCTTTTCAATGCAATAAAGTTTTAATGATGATGTTTCAGGTTCATCAGGATCTGCCTTAGCAGGTCTTCTCCCATATTAGATTTATTTTCTGTATTTCTGGGAGTATCGAAGGGAGTAGGGTAGGTTGAAAAAAGCCACAGAGAACTGTTTGCTCTTAATGGTAACATCCAAGCTGAGATAAAGTTCACTATCTCTCAATTTCCTTGAACCAGTTTTTGGAGAGGTCTGTTATTTGCAGAATTTGGTCTAGAAATGATGATTGTGAACCTTAAAATTCCGGACTACTGGTTGTGTCACTCTTCAGTCTCAGAATTCACAAAGTTTAATACATGTCCCATATAAATGAAATGTGTGTGGGAAATGGCTGCTGTGGACAGCTGCAGTTTTCCTTTGGATTTTCTCTGTGAATGAAATGCATCCTGCTGACACTTGTCTATGGACAATGGATAATTTTGAAATTTAGTTGTTGACCAGAATCTTAGTACGCTTTGTAAGAGGACCTAAAACCAGTTTTCATCTCAGTTCTTGGCTTAAACCTAGATGATGGTTTATGAGATTTTCTCAACTTGTTTTTTTCTATAAAGAGAAATAAGTTTAATGAGTGCATCTAAAACTTTTAACTGATAGCTGAGAAATAGTTGCATGTAGCTGGTTATTTTGATAGAAGATTAAAATATTTCATCTCTCGGGTAGTGTCATTTACAAAAACTTTCCTCTTTTGTTTTTCCTTCTGCTCAGCATCAAGGATAGGAATTAAAGGGAAGGAAGTGTAGCATCTTATCTGAATTAGCATCTGAGACTGAATTAATTATGCACAGTGTCTTGTCTTTTAGGTAGTAAAACAGCTCTTTAGATTTGCTTTTTTTGGTAAGCTTTGTCCTTCCATAATTTTGCCTCCTCATTCTGTGGATATGGTTCCTGGTTTATTGAAGCATGAGGGTGGGTTGGGGTGGTTTTTTGTTTGTTTGTTTTGAAAAATGGAGCATTTTTGAAATATTTTCATAAAACATCACATTTACGTTCTCTTTTTGGTTTGTAGGTAGCCAGGAAAAATATTCTAGTTTGAAAGCAGTGGGCAATGTACTTTAGGTTCCTTGTATTTTAATTTGGTTGAAATTGATGTTCTAAGACATCTGCTTTAAATGGGCTTTCCTGGATGCTGTTGCTGGATAGGAGAATAACTTGCAATAATTTAATACAAAATATCTGTTTGGAACTTGATGTTTCAAGTTTAAACTAGTGATGCTGAAAAAAAATGAGGAAAAATTAATATTTTGGCTGTGGGAAATGTCTTTCTTTTTAAGTAGTTTAAACAATTACATTTCTACATTTCATTTTAAAGGTTCAGTAGATGTATATTGTATGGGAAATGCAATTCCTGTATGTGTCTAAAGCAGAACTTCAGGTATCTTGTGTTTTTTTTTCATACTGTTAGTTAAAGTATAAGACGATTAGCTGAGTTAACACATTTATGTAACTGTGAAGCTTGTGAAGCCTTAATTTGCATTAGTTCAGAAGGTTAACGCAGTGATTGATGATAGATGTTTAAACACGTTGACCTGTGAACAGCAAAATTCTTACTGTTGTTTTTTATTCCAGGTAGGAGAAGACAAAGAGCACATCGTCCTCGTTCTCCAATACTGGAAGAAAAAGATATCCCACCCTTGGAGTTTCCTAAATCCTCAGAGGACTTAATGGTGCCTAGTGAGCATATAATGAATGTTATTGCCATCTATGAGGTACTAAGGAACTTTGGCACTGTTTTGCGCCTCTCTCCTTTTCGTTTTGAGGACTTCTGTGCTGCTCTGGTAAGTCAAGAGCAGTGCACACTTATGGCAGAGATGCATATAGTGCTGTTAAAAGCAGTTTTACGTGAAGAAGACACTTCAAATACTACCTTTGGACCTGCTGACCTCAAAGATAGCGTTAATTCCACTTTGTATTTCATAGATGGAATGACGTGGCCAGAGGTTCTGCGGGTATATTGTGAGAGTGACAAGGAATACCATCATGTTCTTCCTTACCAAGAGACAGAGGACTATCCTTATGGACCAGTAGAGAATAAAATCAAAGTTCTGCAGTTCTTAGTGGATCAGTTTCTTACCACAAACATTGCACGTGAGGAGTTAATGTCAGAAGGTGTTATTCAGTATGATGATCATTGTAGGGTTTGTCACAAACTTGGGGATTTGCTTTGCTGTGAGACTTGCTCGGCCGTGTACCACTTGGAGTGTGTGAAACCCCCTCTGGAGGAGGTGCCAGAAGACGAGTGGCAGTGTGAGGTCTGCGTGGCACATAAGGTGCCTGGAGTGACTGACTGTGTGGCTGAAATCCAAAAAAACAAACCATACATCCGACATGAACCTATTGGATATGACAGGCATAGGCGGAAATACTGGTTCCTGAACAGGAGAATCATCATGTAAGTCAACTAATCATTGCATAATTTCTGAACAACAATACTGTGTTTTTAATGCATCGTGTAAATTGCTGTTGCCATCTTAAAATTGTTCTTTCTTTAGATAAGGGCGTTGCTTGCTGTTCTGTAAGGAGATTACTAAAGACCATGTAAATAATCCATATTTATCCAAAATTAATATTCTCATACTCTATACATAAAAAGGCAATAAAAACAGGGCCTCAGGCTTAGTATTAATGTACCTAAAACACATGAATGAGGAAAAGAAAGGGAATTTTAATGAGAACTCCCCAGTTTCTTGTAGAAGTTACTGAAGAGAAGTTTGATTCTCTTTATGATCACGTGGTGTGTAGGACATTACTTGTGGTTTGTCACCTGCTTAAGCAGTGTTTGGCTGCCAGGTTCTGGTACTAATTTGATGCTCTGCCTTTGAAGCTGAAACTTTCAGAGATGCTCAGAGGGATTCACTGTTACTAGAAATGCAGAAAATGTTGTGTTGAACATTTCTGTAGTGCTAAGAAAGTCAACACAGCAAGACATGCCTGTCTTCAAGGGAGGTACTGAGTGTGCTTCACACAATTTCCTGTTACTGATTAGTCTTGAGATGCAAATGTACCTCAAAATATTAATAATAATCAAACCCTTGCTAGTGAGGGCATTGTGCCCTAGATTTTACCTGAAAAGTTGAATCTGAAATTATAAAAACACCTCCTACATTTTTCACAGGAAAACAGCTAAAGATTTGTTTTCTCATAAAAGACTGTTCTTATCTAATTGTTCTCATAATGGAGGAGAAATAATATTTAAGTGAAATCAGTGCTATTGTTAAATTAGGAGAAATAGAGATTTTACCAGAGCTCTGAAAACACAGTTTTCCGTTCAGTGTTACGGAGAAAATAAACCACAGCTGGGTACCTTACAGAATTTCATACAAAGCAGGTTACAGTGAACATTAAGATAGTAGCCAGTGTGTTTAAAAGGGACTGTGAGGTCTGCTGATGGTGTTACATCTCACAAAGAAGACACTTCTAAGGACTCATGGTATTCCTTTAAAATGTGGGGCTGTTTTCTGGGGTATTGTCAGCTGATGCTTTAGGTATTAATTATCTCTACTCTCTTTCCTGTGTTCTTCTTTCATATTTGTAAAAAAAGAATCCATGTTTGATCTTTTTTAGTTTCTCTGGGTTATAAATGTCACAATAGTGCCAAGTAATCTTTCAAAGGACACAGAGAATATTTTATACTCTCCTCTTTTTTTGGCTATATATATACTCCCATGTTTATACTCAGCCACATGCTCCACAGTAAGGGGTGGATCATTCAGGTGGTTCACTGGGATGTGGTGGGCACCTGAAGCTGTTGATATTCCAATTTTTCCATTGCCTCATACAGAATTTCCCACCTTTTGTTTTCAGAAAATATGTTGAAATTTTGATTTTCACAAGAAGCCTGGATGTGAAGGACATGCAACTGGGATTATTTTTGCTCTGGTTACTTGTGCTTTAATAACTTACGGTTTCCTCTGCATGATTTTTGTATCTTTCCCCTCAAACTCTTGAGGAAAAGGCTGTTCTAAAGATGGGTTTGTCTTCGCTGCTCTCCTGTACTGGCAGAGATCTGGGAATGAACATAAAAAAATCCAGATCACTCAGGAGTTGGTTTTGAGATAAATAGGCAGACTTTGTTTCCTCCCTGTATGTGGGCAGATAGGTAATTATTTTTAACCAAACTCGATCTGTGAAACTGTGTTTTTTCCCAGTGAAGTGGAGTATTTGATGTTCAGAAGGTTTTGGTAGAGGCAATACTTCAACATATTTCAAACTAAAATGAATCATGCAGATGCTTCGTGATCCTTTGAAATCTGCACATGTGAAAGTTGTTTCTTTCTAGCACATTGGTAGTAATTTAAACTGCACTAGAAGAGACATCTTCAAAAGTTAAATGTATTGAGTTTTTAAAAACCCAATATTTTGCATTCCTTTGAGGTGTTCTGTGGGCAAATTATTTCATAAGGGGTCAAAAGTACTACACAACTTAATTCCAGGGAAATGCAACTTTAATAACTCACATGGACATTAAACTCTGTACCTCCAGTTTTTAAATTCAGCAAGCATGCTATATTGCAACCCCAACTGCTTTGCATATATATCTATCTATGTGTACATATATGTCTATATATCTACACACTGGACAAGATCAAACCACACCTGATATCTTGGATAACTTAAAGGATAACTGCCAAATGCTAAAATCTGAGATTCATGAAATTATATTATCATATAAACTTTATTAGAATGAATAGAGTGTATTCCCCAATGCCGTGTGATCACATGTATCAGAGGAAACTAATAGATCTAAAAATAATCTGCACAAATACCGATTTGAAATCCTGCCCAGGAGGATTAGAGAACTGAAATCCTAAATTCTTGGTGGTTTTGTTTCTCAAAAAGGGTTTTTAGGGCTTTTTACTTCTTCTCCCCTCTCCCCCTTTAAATGTCATAAATCCAACCTACTGCTAGTTTTCCTACCTTTTAAAGGGTTTTGTAGACTTGTTTCCTGATACTTTTATTTCCATCACTTGCCTTGTTTAAGCCCATCATTGTGGGTTTGTTTCTCTTTTGCACCTCTTCTGTTTTACAAGGATGGAACAGTGGACACTGAAGGGGTCTCCTCATGAACAAATATCAACAAGATTAAAACAAAAAACAGGCCAAGAGCAAATTAATTCCCGAGGTTTTTGTTTCAAGCTGCTTACAAATTAAGGATGATGCCTCTGGGTCAATTGCATTTGTTTTACTTGTGAAGATTATTTCTGCAAGTTAATAACTCAGGAAATTTGAGACTTTGACTTGCGTTGTCCTGGTAAACTGCTGCAGTGTTTTAACAAGTTTATCTTTATAGAAATATTGAGATGCTTTGGGTTTATCCATTATTCGTGAAAGAAGATAATGAAACACTATTTGGCTTTCATTTTGATAGCAGAAATAGGACGCACATTGTTATTCCTGAGTTGTATGGTTCTTCCTCGACATTCAAAAGCCGTTTCAGCTTTTCTTCTGCAAGATTTGTCATGCTGTTTATGTTCTTAGGGGGTCCTACTCTATTTTCTACAATTAAGAAGGATTTGGGTCTTCATTTGAATCGATTGCTTTAAACAATTTCCTGAATTCTTCAGTTTCCAATTGTATCATCATGGAATGCAGGCAATATCTGCTACTACTAGTACTAAATATTTTGTTTTCACCTTACTTGAAAGTTTCGAGCATCTTCTATGTTGTTTTTATCAATCTTTGGACTTGTCTCTGCAGCCTGCCAGTGAATAGTTCCTGGCAGCCAAGGAGGCTGAAAGAGGTAGGAAATAGTCATATGATTCTTTTCTCCCTCCTTGGCCTCACACATTGTAGGTGACTCAGCTGGGTCCCCTGGAGACTCAGCAGACCTGTCCAGCACCAAGCTGGCAAATCTGTCTGGCTTGTCCGAGAAAAACGTTGGGAACGGGTCCTTGCACAACTTTGCATCTTTCCATCTTTTTATGACAGCCCCTCTGATTTCTTCAGAGGGTAAAAGTCATGTCCCTTTAGTAAACACAAGAAGATGTTAAGGGAAAGTTAGCTGGAATCATGTAATTTTTAATTTAGGTCTGATCTAAGTTGGCCAAAATGGAGTGCATGGAATGATTTCTGCTGTGTGCTCCAACTCTTCCCCTGGCACAATCTGAATCTTGGGAACAGGTCTGGGCAGAGATGAGTTTGGTGTAAGCACACAGACCAACCAGTTTGTGCCATTTCTGTCTGTTTTTTTTCAATAGAAAACTCTTTAATTCCTGAAATTCTCTTGCTGATGATGTGATAGCCTTCAGTTCCAAACAAACTCTATGCTCAAACCCTGGTATAAATGAAGTAGAAGGGTATTAAAATACTCTTGGATAACCTCATTGTCTGTTTCTAGAATATTATCTGAGCAGTTCTTTAGTGGGCAGGACTCAAATCACACATGGAAGGATTAGCTCCAGGTGCTTTCTGCAGAGTACTCTCAGTATTGTGATGTCTCTCTCAGCTCTGCACACTGAGCCTCAGGGTTTACTGGCCTGCAATACAGAAAACCTTTACTGGTGCTGAAGGCTTTTTCTTGAGTTATCCAGGGAAATTGAAGACAGCAGTTAATTGCTTTTCAGTCCTATGAAACCTTGCAAACCTAGAATTGAAAGGGCTGATGGGAAGGGAAAAGCCAGATACTGCTCGGGATGTTCAGGTGACACACGTACCCTGGCTGCATTAGTGCAGCTGGAGCAGTCACAGATTTGCTGAACAGGGGGAGAAACATGAAAATAAGAAAACACTTGGATGATCACCATCAAAATTGAAGCAATGTGTACAGGCTGCTTGTCTGGCAGATGAATGCAGGCATGGCCTTCCCTCATGGAGAGATGAGAATATATTGTCAGACTTGATCTCTTTCCAGCCAAAGTGACTCTCTGATTCTATATAAAGCCTTCATATTATATTGTTGCATATCTAGGTCATATAAGAGGATGTATAAATGGCATTATCTCTCTGGCAAATAATCCTGTAACAGCTACAACAGAGGGGTTCAAAATGAAAGATTCAAGTTCCCTTTTTGGTCAGTTAAGAAATAAAGTAAAAACAGCATCATATTCTGTAGTTACGTTTGTCAGGAGCAAAGCAGCCTTACAACTGCTGCTCTGCCGGGGTCTTGCGCTTGCTGCTTCCCTTGGAAACTCGCCAGGGAAAGCTCAGAAGACACCCATTCCCTGTCCTTTTTAGTTAAGCATTTTGTTTCATCGTTTTATTTCCTTTCGCTGTGTAAAGCCCTATTCTTGCATTCCCATCTGCCTTTCCATCTTGGTTTTTGGGTGTTTGCCTTTATCTTCCTCTTCTGTGGCTTTTGTTCACCACCGGTAATGAAAGTGCTGTCATTCCAATTGTTGTTAGTAAATAACTCTTGGTTTAGAGGAAACATGGTTTAAACAGTAATTTTTCTTTAACCCGAGAGTTTACAGGCCTAGAATATTCCATAGAGTCAAATGATTGTCAGTGTTCAGCTGTTATATTTTGGTGCACTGTATGTGACAGTCTTGCTGAAATGAGCTGTTTTCTGAGAAAACTTGTCAAACTTAACAGGTTGGTGTGGTTAAAACTAATGGAATGTTGGCAGTTTAGAGGAATAAATGGGTAAAGCAGAATTAGTTGCTTTTCATGAGCAAAGGCCTTTATGAGATAGATGCAAGTTTCTTTGCAATACACCAGGTTTTATCATCAAAGCCAAAAGTCTGTTTTGTAATAATGGTTGTGCCAAGTTAGTAGTTGAATTTTGCGTAATATTGCCATTATTTACTTCACAACCACCTTATTTCAGTCGTGTTCTGTTCGAGTTACAAATATTAATTGTTTCGCAAACGCAGCGTGGGAGGCAGTAGATCAACAACGATCAAGTTGCCTTAAGGTTGTTTGTCTTTTTGAATCCCTGAGGCCAATTTGTGCCATTTTTAATGTATAAGCCACGGGAAGGCAACCAGTAGAGAGGAACCTGCAACAAACCCCACAAGGGCAGATCTTTGAGACTTAGTCAGCTTCTCATTGCTGTCAGCACTCTGGGTTAGGAGCCCCAGTAGCCACAGATCTGCAGTGCTGTAACAGGGGGTGCAGGTGCAGCAGTAGTTTAGTTCCTTTGCCCAGATGAAGGCCAGGCTGGTCAATCAGTGTCACCCACGAGGTGTGGGGAGCACTGGGATGTGCTGTGGAAATGCGTGCTCAGGCTCATGCCAGCCTGGATCTGCCTGCTGCTGCTTAACAGGATGGAACGAGCCAAGCTGAAATCCAGCAGCTGCAGAATCGCTTGGAGCATCCTCCCTGTGCTCTGCAGCCTCCAGGAGAGGCTGTTACCTGAGGTATTTATGGAGCTCCCTTGGGTCCATGGCCCTGCTGAGGTGCTGTTGGCACCAGTAATTCTGGGCTCGTGGGGTCATGGAGTACTGTGGAAAAAATGTGGAAATCCCTTCATCTTTTCAAAGGGGCTGTATTATGACTCATCCCTCATCCCTTACTGGTGCTCTCACAGGTAGATGCTGTAGGATGCCAGTATAAAATATTTTATGAATGTGATGTTCTATACTTTGAATTTCCTAACTGTGCCCTTCCCTGAATACACTGTCAGAA
The DNA here is from genome assembly GCA_013400235.1 of Oriolus oriolus. Classification (NCBI taxonomy): domain Eukaryota; kingdom Metazoa; phylum Chordata; class Aves; order Passeriformes; family Corvidae; genus Oriolus; species Oriolus oriolus. Next base: position 635,165 of record VXBT01005501.1, on the reverse strand, counting down.
ACTACCATTATGGATTCTGGACTTTCAAATTATTTCAGACTTAGTAGTAAATTACTGATTATGGTAATAGTAAATATAATGAGAATAAACCTTGTTGTCAGATTGGACAAACCAGTTTTAAGGAGACTTCAAAGCTTTCCTGAGGAAGTTGTCATGAGAACTGAGGGGATGAAGAAAGGGAAGGAAACAAGAAATGAGTGTTGATATTAAACTGGGTGCATATGAGCGATGTGATTTGTTTATTCACACTAAGGTACTGGCATTTAATTGTGCTCTGCAGAAAAAAGACTGATAATAATTTTTGTCATTTATGCAAATATTTTAAAATCAGTATTTTTAAAATACTCCTACAGAGAGGAGGATTCAGAAAGTGAGAAGGATAAGAAAATCTGGTACTACAGCACGAAGATCCAGCTGGCAGAGTTAATTGAATGCCTGGACAAGGATTACTGGGAAGCTGACCTATGCAAAACCCTGGACGAGATGCGTGAAGAAGTTCATCGGCACATGGATGTGACGGAAGACCTTACAAACAAAGCAAGGGGCAACAACAAATCTTTCCTTTCTGCAGCAAATGGTAGGAATATTTTATATATTGGGAATAGATGCTGCACTTTGAATCAAATCTAGTTTATATTACATCAGAAGCAGGATTTATGTCATGTTATTTGTGTTCCATGGCTCTGTAGGTGGTTTGTTGTTTCGTGCTGACAACATGCTTTATATTGTAGATGAAATTTTGGACATTATCAGAGCAAGAAAAGGAGAAATAGCAGAAGATAAAAACACAGGAGATGAGGAAGCAGAAAAGGCCAAAAGTGATGTTGATAATGACCAGACAGATGCTGAGAGAGACAAGGAAGAATCTGGAGACCAGGATAAAATTGAGGAAACACACAATGAGCAAGATGTGGAAAAAGAGAAAACAGAAGGTAAAGAAACTCTGACTGTGCTTTAACAGCTCCATTTAAGTGAACTGAACTCCACATTTCTGTGTTAATGTGATACTTTCTTTGTATGATTATCCAAGATACTTTTGTAATAGGTGATATTTGTCAGTTCCTTTGTGCTTGTATGTTGGAGTTGTTCTCGTTAAGTAATTTCACCGATTTTCCTACTTCTATACAGCTGGCTCCTAGATACCCTGCCTTGAGGTACAGGTGGCACTTAAAGGTTGTGATCAACATGTTTGTAGTAAGCCATATTACATAATTTTTAACTTTCTCCTCATCACAATTGCTTTGTTCTTTGATTCTGAGACACTACTATCTGACAGCAAAAAAAAAGGAAAGGAAAAAGCTCGCTATTTTTCAGCATTATCAAACAAACAAGGCTGCTGAAGTTGTTTCTATAGATGATGCCAAATGACATCCTAAGGGATAATAAAGAACATCCCTAAAGTTTTGTTGTGCGTTTTACTATAGAGGCAACAGTCGTTGGGGATAAAAGTAACTCTGTGACCTCAAGCACTGATGACAACACCACAAATCCTTCTGCAGGAGAGAATAGTTGCTCTGAAGGGAAGGACGCAGTGGGGTGTCAGTCAGAAACCCTTGATAACAACAACGTGGCAGAGAAGAAGGTGGCATCAGAGCTCCCTCTGGAACTCTCAGGTACAGAAGGCACTGTTACCAATGCCTCTGTAATTTGGGGAATCTGTTTTTCTCTCTGATTTGTCCACTAAAACCATTCCCAGTGTATATCACTCATGCTGTTTGCTTGCAGTGCCATCCTTTACTGCTACGTTGTCATGATTAACATTTCAAAGTTAATTTTCTTGCAACTAGTGCTTGAAATTTGTGGTCCACCATGACATTAGCATTTGTTTCCACGCCTTCCAAAGACAACTCTGGCTAAGCTTTTAATTTCCTATTTTCTGTATATTTTATTTTTCCATAGATCCTCTCAAAGTTTATTTCAAACTCTAATTTGCTGCTGGCTTGTTTATTATTTTAACCTCTCATTTACTGTGTAAATTACTAACAGACAAAGCATTTTCATTCACGTGTATAAACCATTGCACTGAAATGTCAAGATTAAAATTGTCATGCTAGAAATTTTGAACAGATTTCAGAATTATAAGCACAAGGGTTATTGTATTTTTACATGTTTTGTTCTGCCATGTCAGTGACTCAAAGGTAATAATATACACTATTTAAAACCAGACAAACTTACTTTTGCTTTAGGAATAAGTGGGAGTTGATTAGGCGTAACATAAACTATGAGTATACTATTTTAGAATTACTTTATATTACATTTAGAATTATATTCTGTTACAAGATTTACTACATAACCAAATGTTGTTCTAATCAGCTGATCACCATTAAAATGATCAGGATTTTATTCTCAATTCTTAAAAATCTAAACATACTCTAATGTGTGATGTGAACATACTCGGTGTGTTATGTTTTAAAAAGGGGTAGTAAATGTTTTCTCTGCTACAGAAATAGTCCTCCATGCAGTCACAGTCTGCAGCTTTTCAACTTATGAAAGTCAATGCATCCAAACCTTGTAATAAGCTTTCTTAACAGGAGGACAAAATGAAAGCTAAGATTCATCTGTGATCTGCAAGCCTCATAATAGACTTTTTAAGTACAGAAAATGTCCTCATGTATGAGACAAAAAACATATTTTAGATACATGACCAAATATTTTTGCCAGTTCTCCTATTTTTTATTCCCATTTAAAGTTACTGTGTAGACATTTAATGGAAAAGATACATATCCTATAATTTTGTTTCAGACACCTTTAGGGGTTTGTATTTTATTTTAAAGATTCACTTATATATTTATCATTATTTATTATACTTTCACAAGTACTTCTCTCCTTCCAAAGCTTCTACATGAGTTGTAAATTAGTGGGCTCTTTTTTTGTAGGAAAGTGTGTGTGGAGAGGGTTTTTCCTTATGTCTGATTCATTATATTCACAGTGATGTTTGTGTTCTTACTCTGAAATTTCAGTTTGAGACTCTCTTTTCAGGGAGAGGGAGAGATACTGAACCAGGATCAGTGAGGCAGTTACTGCCAAAGGAGGGGGAAAATATGAGTAAAATGCAGAGGTAGATGAGAACGTCTGTCACCATCCTTGTTAAATGCAATTTGGATATTAATCTTTATTAAGAGTCTGGTTTGGGTGCTTCCACTCTCCTCCAAACAGCAGCCATGGAAACAGGTCCAGGTCCATTCTTCCTTTTAGCAAAAAGGGAAATGGATCAAACAGTGGTGGTCACCCATTTGGCAAAGTCAGAAATCAAGATGCATTCAGGTTAGGGATCCTCTAAGAGTTCCAGAATATTTACCTGATCCTTCTTTCTGCTAGGAGTGAATATTTCTCAAAAACCAGATTTTGTTCTGTCACTTTTCTTAACAACATCAGAATCCCTGATGTTTTGGAAGAATTCTAGAAACAGGCAGATCTTGTAGTTTTTAAACAGCTGAGCTGTCTGTCTTTGGCACAAACCCCAGAAGACATTGCTGGATTTGCTGTTTTGAGGGATGGGGGCTTCTTCCTGCTGGGAAGCTGGAGGGATTTATTTGGAGGTAGCTGCAATTCACTGATATTTAGTCAAAAATTCCTGCTAGGGCAGCACAACAGGTGAGGTGAGAACAAAGTGCAGAGCTGTCAAGACACAGTAACAAGGACAGCTGAGGGCCAGGAACCCATCTGAAGTCACATCAAGATCCATCGGATCAGGAAGGGGCTGATATTTTAAGTGGGCTGATATTTACAGTGGTGCCAATGGAACAGAAATCTGTGGGATTCCTCATAATTAAGGTGCTGAAGAAGAGACAATCAAAGACTCAGTGGAAAACGAGGGGAACTGAAAGGTGTGTGCTTTGAGGAACAGCTAAAGCACAAGAAAATTAAAAGAGAGAAAATCAGAAACTGTAGGAAGACCAAATTTTATGAATTTTAAATACAAAACAGTCTCAGTAGAGGGTTCACTGTGTGTGTATCTATAGAAAAAAATTGTCTTGGATGAAATATGAGTATATTTTAAATACAGTTATGAATTTCAGTTCTTCAGAGATTTAGAAGTTGAAACTGCTTGAAGCAAAACAAAAAATACTTTCATGGATACAGTGCTCTGAAGGGAATTAATATTTTGTATGTGTTTCCCTTCAGTCCAGCAAAACATGTTCATCTGCCTTTTTTTGATGAAAACTTCAAAAAGTTGCATTGATCCAATTCAGAAGGAAAAACTAAAACTGAACTTGTTCTTTTGTAGAGGAAACTGGTCAGATGATCCCCAGTAGTGGCTTTGCTGCACCTCCACAGCCAGATGTTGAGAACAGCAGTGGCAGCGAGCTGGGCTCTGGGCAGAATGACTCCATTAAGACTCTTGATGATGCTGAAAATGCAGAGAGGGAATCCCAGGCTTCAGAGGACATAGGTAATAATAATAATGATGATAATGATAATAATGATCAGGATAATGATGTCTCCAACTTTCATTTTATGCATCTTTTCATTGAACTTTCTGTTCTTTTTGTAACTTCCATACATCAATAGAAAACTTCCAGTTCTTAAGTTTGTTTTAAAAGCCTTTTTTTTCCCTGGGCAGGAGAGAAATCCAATGGTGACAGAAGTGATTCTCCAGGTGCAGGGAAGGGCGCGCCAGGCTCGACGCGGATGCTCACCAGATTGAGAAATCCAGATAGCAAACTGAGCCAGATGAAAAGCCAGCAGGTTGCTGCTGCAGCAAATGAAGCAAATAAGTTATATAAAGAAACCAGAGAGGTTTGTGCACATCTTGGAAAATTCAAAGAACTACAAAAAATTATCTGGAAAAATGATAATTTCTTCAAATGATACTAAATTTTATATAAAAGTTTAAAAAAGTGATATTGGCAGGCAATGGAGGTATTTTAAAAATAAAAAAGCAGTAATAATAAATTAGGAAATGGTGAAATTGTAGTATCACAGGAAGCTTTTTTCCCACTTCTCCTTTGGTCTTGCTCTCTTGGGTGCTCTCTGCAGAGTGGTATGACACTGACCCAATGCACTGGTGTAGTTGTTTTGTCTGACTGGGTTGTTTGTTGTTTTGGTTCTGGTTTTTTTTTAAGTAGCCCAGTTTATCCAGGAAGGAAGTGTTTGACTGTTGGGACTTTTTTGCAGTTAATTGTCTGCATATTATTTGATATATTAATTTTATTTTTATTAACTGATTTTCCTTGTAAGTTAACATTTAGTGTATTTATTGACAAACAGATTAGTGCAGTGATGTTATCCATGCCATGTTTTCGAAGTCCAGGATTCTTACTTGCTATATGTCTGAATTCTGTGATGTATCAAGGAGGGGGTTCGCAGAGCACTTACCTGAGTTTAGTGAAGCTGTTTTCCCAAGGCTCTCTTCCTCCATAGGCATAATCAGAGCAGCAAAACTGTTTCCTGTTTGGTCTGAGGAGCCTGGGTGGTGATTTTTTAATGTTAAAGTTGATCCTGGGAATATCCTAACTCTATAGATAGCCAGTGATGAAGTACATATATTGCTATATTGGATAACAGTTATTTGCTTTTACAAACTGATGCAGGTTATTTTTATTCTTTTGTAGATACACATTTGAAGCCTAAATCATAAGTAAATAGAAGGAATGATTTTAAAGATTCATTTAAGTTTCCAATATTTCTTTCATAAGGTTCTGGTGGTCAACTCTCAAGGTGAAGTCTCCCGAGTGAACACCAAGAAGGATGTTGTGATTAAAGGAAATATCAACAATTATTTCAAACTGGGGCAGGAGGGGAAGTACCGTGTTTATCACAATCAATATGCCACCAATTCTTTTGCTTTGAACAAGCACCAGCACAGGGAAGACCACGACAAGAGGCGACACCTCTCGCACAAATTCTGCCTGACTCCAGCTGGAGAGTTCAAGTGGAACGGGTCTGTTCACGGCTCCAAAGTTCTGACCATATCCACCCTGAGGCTGACCATTATTCAGCTAGAAAACAATATCCCAGCATCCTTCCTTCACCCTAATTGGGCTTCCCACAGGTAAATGAATAAATGGAAATATATATTCTTGTGTTTTACTTGTGGTTTTGCTAGCAGTGTTAATAAGCAATGGTCTTTGTTTTTTTCAAATCTGTGATTTCCAAGCACTGTGCTTCAGTATAATAAAATATGCTGTGTGTTTATGATGGAGGCTAAAAGGGCTGTACATTTGAGTAGAGTATTAATACAGGAGTTTTTATCCTACCATTAAATCTTCTTAAAATGTCAAGCTATATTAGTGCATGTATATATTTCAGATTTTTCTCTTTTTTCCAATTTAGGTCTAACTGGATCAAGGCTGTTCAGATGTGCAGCAAACCCAGAGAATTTGCACTAGCACTGGCTATATTGGAGTGTGCAATCAAACCAGTTGTCATGCTGCCCATCTGGCGGGAATCCTTGGGGCACACGAGGTAAAATTAATAAATATTAAAATGCTTTTGAATATGAAAATTTTACTTTGGTTTGAAATTGTTAGTTCCTCTAAGCCTGTAAGAATTATGTTTAAATTGAGATAGTCATTCAGCACTTGAAGTGTTTTTTCTCAACCAGAAACACTGAAAAACAATGACAATATTTTTATAGTGTCATTGCTCCTGCGTTTATCTGAGCCACTGTCAAAAGTGATAAAGCTCTGGGATAATAGAAGAGCAAATTTCAACACTCTCAGTTCGGTGGAGTCTGGGTTTTGTCTTTCATTTTGTCATAGGAGCAGAAAATAGATGTGTCTGGTGTTAGACACAGTTGCATCCAGCTGTGTTTGCCTCACTGAAATGGCAAAAAAAAGTGATGCTCCTGTTACAGGCAATACTGAAAACCTGATAGTGGGCATTCCTCTTAACTTCAGATATTTAAACTTATTCAAAGGGGTATTATGTGCTCTTGACTTCTTATATTTGCTTGCAAGATTCTGTACTTAAATGCACTTAAATCTGTATGGAATAGGTTACGCAGAATGACAGCAATAGAAAGAGAAGAAAAGGAGAAAGTGAAAAAAAAAGAGAGAAAACAAGAAGAAGAAGAAACAATGCAGCAAGCTACATGGGTGAAATACACATTTCCTGTCAAACACCAGGTGAGGGTTTCTTTTGTGGGAAGAACAAAGAAAATTCAGAAACTGTTGATTTCTGACTCTTTTTCTGTTTTCATTTAAGCTTACAATGTTCATGTCCTTCTGTTACTCCCTGCTATGGGAGCAGGAACCATGGCCATATATTCAAGCGCATATTCTCGGTCTGAACTGAATTTGATCTGTGTCATGCTCTTATTGATACTGCCTGAGTGACAGATATTGGTCCGCAAATGCAGCCTTTCCTAATGGAAGGTTTTGGTGGTTATTGGAGTCTTGTCTGTCTGTCCCATACTCACTCCCTCTCACCAAAGAATCCAGCCTAGCTACCTTTTGGAAGTTGTATAATATGATGGAAACTACTATAGAAACCTCTTTATGTTGTCCTATGGTAGATATTAACTACTTTTGCTGGAGTAGTTCTTTGCTCTACGCTTGTTGTAACGGGCATACAGGTTGATTCAAAAACTCCTATAATCGTTCAGCTTTTAGCTAAATAGATTCTCACTATTACATAAATAAATGAGTCTTTTAGATGTTACTATGGTAGATCAGTTTAATTATCAGCAAATATATCTTCAATTTTAGTACATTATTTCACAAATATACTTCAACTTGCTTGGAAAAGTGTGTGAACATTTGGAGGTTTTTTTAAATCATCTTTTGGTTTTTAAATGTAAACATTAATAATGCAGCAAATAGCATAATTAATACCAATATTTTAAAAATATTTACAGGTTTGGAAGCAAAAAGGAGAGGAATATAGAGTAACAGGATATGGTGGCTGGAGCTGGATCAGTAAAACCCATGTTCACAGGTTTATGCCCAAACTGCCAGGAAATACTAATGCAAATTACAGAAAATTGCTATCAAGTAAGTGTCTGCATTGCTTATGTTTTTTTAATTGCAGTTAATTTGTGTGTGGTATTTCTTAAGGAGACTTTAGGAATAATGTTCCAGCAGAGTTTTTGTGGATATCTGCTCATCTTTGTCAGCATAACCTGTTCAGTTGTCACAGACATTTTTTAGCTATATTAAATTGTCTCAATTGTGTAAGACTTGTGCATCTTTGTATATCCTTATTTAAACTAAAGGTAGATAAAAATTATGTAGAGAATCAAAACCAAAAAATAACATCTTAAATTTTGGGGGGGATGTATATATGTATTCAATAGTGCACTGTTTAATCTGTGGTGTTACCATTGTATACTTAATTCTCTTTCTGAATTTCACTAATGGTGTGCAAATGATTTGAGACGTAAACTAACATACATTCAAATGTGGCAGAGTACAAAAAATACTCTGGATAATTGAAATAATTTAATTTGTTAATAGCAAAGAGCGAAGATGAAAAATGTAACTTGGATAAACGAAAAGGTCCAACTAAGGTAAAAACAGAGAAAGACAGAGCAAAGGATTCTCGGGATCTGCAAGCAAAAGATAAAGCAGATGTCTCAGAAACCTTGGAGAAAATACAAGTAAAAGAAGAAAAGTTGCATGAAGAAAAAGTAGAAGTTGACACAATTTCTGAAAACTTAGATCATGCAAAAGACACAGGTAATAATCTTTTGTTATTGTGAAACTGCTGTTCATGACACCATTGCATGAGTGAAAGCATAGAACCTCAGAAATAACTACTGAAAAACTGTGTAACATTTTGTCAAGACATCTAAAATGTCTCAGTTAAATGACTGCCTGTTATCCATTGTAGTAATGTCTGAAGTTTTTGTTCCTTTTTTTATTGAAATCTATTAATGTTCTAAATATGCATTTATTTCTTAGTACTTAATGTAAAAACATAATTTGGTAGTCATTGTTGGGGAGCTCACTGACTCAGAGTTACTTCTTCTTCACAGTTGAAAAAGACATTGATGGTGAAAATGATAAAGTCATCAAGGAAGAACCTATGGATGTAGATGATGTGAAAATTGAATCCTCCATAAAAGATGAGGAAAGTCATTGTAAGCGGGATATAATCAATGTCAGTGAGGGATTTCATTTAAGGACTTGCTACAAAAGAAAAGTAAAATCGTCAAAATTAGATGGACTCCTGGAGCGGCGAATAAAACAATTTACACTGGAAGAAAAACAACGTCTAGAAAAGATTAAGCTGGAGGCTGGTGCTAAAACTGGGGGCATTCGATCTGTGAGCCCCCAGAAAAACGCAGATGAGCTACAAACGAGGAAAGGAAAAGAAGGAAGCCAGTTTGACAGTTCTTCCCAAGATCAAAGCTACATTTCAGACAAGACCCAAGCTGAAGATGCAGAACAGGACTGTTTGCCCATCAGCAGCATCTCCTGTACCAAAACTGGGGATGAAGATGAACCTTCTTTGCCTTTGTCAAACAGGCTCTCAAAAGGAGAAGGGCAGCTGCTGGGTGAAGACTCCCTTCAGTCATCTGAAGGAGGCAGCTCCATTCAGAACGATGGCAAAGAAAACAACCCTGAACCTTCGACTGTTGATAAGTGTCAAGGACAAGAGGCTCTTGGAGAGTCTGAGAGCGCTTTGGCAGATGGCTTGAAACAAACCAATGCAGAAGGCAGAATCAAATGGGATGTTTCAGAAACAAATGAAAAACCCTTGAAACAAAAGCTACCTATTACCAGAGTATCTCAGCGAGAACTTGAAAACTTAGGGCCAGTGGTACCTGAAAGCAGCTGTAGAAGAGATGCTGTGGCCACTCTTGAAAAAGCAGACTCAGAAGGGAATTCTGAACAGCAGAGCAAAGATCCAGAAAGCAATTGTATGATAAAAAGCCATATGGAAACAATGTCCTCTCAAGAAAGTGAAATGGAGGAAGAAATTGCTCCTGTGAAGACTGAAAGTAAATCTGAAAAGATGGTATTTCACCAAAAATCGGGTAATAAAGATCTAGAATCATTTAAAACAGGGCTGATTTCTGAAAGAAACCTTGAAAGTCAAACTCTGGGACACATGGATGGGGAAGATGTTGATGAGGATTTACTGAGCTCTAAACTAATAGAGGCGAATGGTCAAAAGAAAGGTCAGGAACTGAAAGTGGAGACAGGTACCATGAACAAATATCTTGATCAGACAAATGTAAATACTGTTACTGACAAAAAGAATAATAAAGATGAAGAAACTGAGACAGAAAAAGAAAAATCATCATTTCAAATGAATGGAAAAGACAGTGACATTAAAGCATTACCAAATGATGACTGCTTAGTGAAAAATACCTGTGAAGCTAAGGCCGGGGGTGATATCGAGCCAAAAGTTAATAATATTAATAAATCCATTCCAGAACATGAAATAAAACCACTGACTTTCAAGGAATCTTCAGTAAAACCATTCATGAACGGTGACATCATGGGAGAGGACACCAAGGATAAAAATAATGTGGACTCGAAGTCACATCTGCAGAGTTCACCTGAATCTGAGTCTGGAGAGAGTCTTCAGCCACCAGATGAAGTTCCCAAGTATGCGCAGAAAACTGAAGAAAACCAGCTTTCTCCTGAGAGATCTGCCAGTGTTGGCTCTGCTTCCCCGCCAACCCAGCTTGTCTGTAAAGAAAATAACCTGAACAGAGAAGCAGAATCTATGGAAACTGAAGCAGTTGAGGAGAAGAAAGTTGTTCCGTTGCCTGTAACCTCATGTGAGGAGTCCAGCTTGAGTAGTCACTTTGCTGACCAGAATGGTGTACAGGCATATAAAATGGAAAATATTAATGGAGAAAGTAAAATAAAAACTGTTATTACTGAAGTGACTACAACAACCTCAACTGTGTCCACAGAGTCCAAAACGGTGTTTAAAGTTGCAGAGACTGGAGCTGCCAGTAATGAGAAAACCACAGTTGTTTCATCTACAGAAAACTGTGCCATCTCCACTGTCACCACCACCACCACTGTGACCAAGCTCACCACTCCAGCCACAGACAGTAACTCTGATGTCATCTCTGTCCAAGAGCACAGTAAAACAGTGGTTACAACAACAGTCACCGATTCACTGACCACCCCAGAAGGCACACTGGTGACTTCCATGACTGTTAGCAAAGAATATTCCACAAAAGACAAAGTGAAGTTAATGAAATTTGCAAGACCCAAAAAAACTCGTTCTGGAACTGCCTTACCATCTTATAGGAAATTTGTTACCAAAAGCAGTAAAAAAAGCATATTTGTTTTACCCAATGATGATTTAAAAAAGCTGGCCAGGAGAGGAGGGATCAGAGAGGTTCCTTATTTCAATTACAATGCAAAGCCTGCCTTGGATATCTGGCCATATCCATCCCCAAGACCAACTTTTGGGATCACTTGGAGGTACATACTTTACATTTTTGAGGAAAAGTCTAGGATGTGATGAAATTAATTGATGTTTAAAATACAAGTGATACACATGTTTGTGCCCAAGCATGCAAATTTTGCTATTTATGATTGAGTTTTCTATATTTTTCAGTAAAAGTAGAATGGAAAACCTTTGTCCTGTTGGTTTGGTTGGGTATTTTAAAGTGATTTTAAAATATAGTTAATTTTCTGTCATTAGGTACCGACTCCAAACAGTCAAATCATTGGCTGGAGTGAGCCTGATGTTGAGGTTACTGTGGGCATGTCTCAAGTGGGATGATATGGCAGCAAAAGCTCCACCTGGGGGAGGAACCACAAGGACAGGTATTGTTATTTTAAATTTCTGGTTTTCTTTGGTAATTTTAAATTTCTGGTTTTTTCTTTTGCTGTAAATTCTGAGTATTACACTCCCTCAAAACATTTCTATGAAGGCTTGCTGTCAGCTGTGGCATTTCAATTTTGTTTGCTGTTTCTTTGCCTTGAATATATCGGGTTGATTGGAGATTTAGCTTTATTTGTTTCTTTTATTAATGTACTGGGACTCATTTGTTGTAGAAACAACTGAAACTGAAATTACAACAACAGAAATAATCAAGCGGAGAGATGTTGGTCCGTATGGGATCCGGTCAGAGTACTGTATAAGAAAAATCATTTGTCCCATTGGTGTACCAGAGGCTCCAAAAGGTAGGTTGGTTGGTTGGTTTGTTTGTTTGGACATCCCCCCCTCTCCCCCCCAGTCCAGAGAAATTAAGGTAGCTGAATCTTCATGCTAGTTCAGACCGTCAAGGGAGCAAATGCAGCTTGCCGTGAACTATTCATTTACCATGGGAAACAAATGCTGCATTTAACAAATGGACATGATTTATCTGAAGCTGAAAGGCCTTCCTGTTTATAAAATGTGACTGAAAACATCTCTAAATCTTGGTTTACACTTCTATTTCGTTTTACAGTATAGCTTAATGTGTGTGTTTTGACTGTTCTCTAAAGAAACTCCAACACCCCAGAGGAAGGGACTGCGATCAAGTGCCCTCAGGCCAAAAAGGCCAGAAACACCCAAGCAAACAGGCCCTGTTATAATGGAAACTTGGGTAGCAGAGGAGGAATTGGAACTGTGGGAGATCAGGGCATTTGCTGAAAGGTAAACGAACTCAAGTGAACTTTTAAAAGAAGTAGTCTTAACTTGAATGATTGTTAAATGAAAGTTCCCCCTAGAGAACACAAACTTGGTCACTCTGATTGCTAGAAACACATCTGTGTTGTATTTTTACTGAGCCTTTTGATAATGATTAAGCTTAAAGTTATAAAGCCAAACTATTTGCTGGTACCAAGACTAGGGTATGCAGATATCTCAGCTTTGTTAGAACTACTATTATATTAATTTTTCCATGCTTATGAACTAACCACTATTATTTGCTAAAAGGCTACTTCTGTAATGCATGGAAAGGCTTTAGGCTGCTTTTGGCATGACTTTATACAGTATTTGTTAAATACTTCTGTAATCCAGAGAAAATGACTGTGTACAAGTAAATTGAGCCTGAGAATATTCAAGTCATAAGATGCATATTTTCAGTATCACATGCTTACAGTTGGAACAACATTTTTGAGTCTCTTGGAAAGAGTAATTTTAAATATGTGTTATTACATGGGTTCCTTGCAGTCTCAGATATAATTATAAATTCCAGTTTTGATTAATAGTTTCCTCTAAGATGTTGCAGTAGTTTAGCGTCAGGATATTTTGGGATGTTGCATGCAACTTCAGTAATTTATTTTGAAATATTTTTGAAGCCATGACCAATTTTTCAATGATCTTCTGTCTCAACAGTTGCTCTTACGAGAGCAATTAAACTGGATAGAACAAAATGCGGTTTGATGGTTGGATTTTACGTGGTGGTATAACTTACTTTTGGTTGTGTCTTTGGCAGGGTGGAGAAGGAAAAGGCACAGGCAGTTGAACAACAGGCTAAGGTTAGTGAACAGAAGAAGGCAGAGGAATTCAAGGCCCAATTGGAGGCTCAGCTAAAACACCAACGTTTGGCTGCCCAGCAGGTGGGGAGCTGTTGGTCATCCCAGCAGTCAGCAACCGCACTGCTCACCCCATGCATCACAGCCTGGGAAATGAAGTTACCCCTTGCTTACACCATTTCTCAAATAGTGCCAACTGCAGATTAAGCCATCAAACAATGCTGCTGCCACTGTATACATTTGTTATTTTGAAGCAGGGTCAAAGCAAAGGTTTGTTCTGGATTGCCTTTTTTTTCCCCTGTGTCATTTATAACACTTTAGAAAGGTTTAGTTTGTTTCCATTTTAAAAGAAGGCTGGGAAGCACCCATCTCCAGGTAAGGTCCTCAGTGTTCTATGTGTAATGGAAAGCTGCCTTGGAATACAGCTGACTTGAGAATACAACTGCATTTCATGCTTCACTCAAACTGAACTTTTTGATTTTATTCCATCATAAGTTGTCTGAGTTAAGCCCATTGATAATTTTATTTAAATATATGTGGATATGTATATGTATTTATATATAAATGTGTGCACTTAAAATTAGGAAACCCGATGCCATGTTGGTATTTCACATATATGATTAAGAACTGTGCTTTTTCCCAACTTATTCCTTTTTCATTTCATCTTCCCTGACAAAAACCCATTAGTGGTGAATGAGTGCTTCTAATTTGTGGGCATTACTGTAATATAGTTCTGGAATTTAAATTAAATAAATACGGAGATAATTCCAGTAATATAGGAAAAAATGTTAGATTAGTTGACATTTTAGAAGAGCCTACTGATACAATCTCTTCACAAAGGGGCTCTCTAGATGAAATGTGCCTTTTCAACAATTACAGCACAAAATGTCACTGGGTAAGGTAAGGGATTTTGAACCTAATTTTTTTAAGCATCCTGCAAACTGGATTCACATTTAAAAGAATATTTTTTAAAATTGCATTCTCAATGGTGAAGCAGAATGATACAGTCTGGTTTTTTCTGTAACTGGCAGGATCTCAGTGCAGGAGGCTCTAAATTTAGGAATGCTAATAGTAAACTCTGTGTTAATGATGATGTACCAATTACTGACATAGGTGTATGCACATGGTCAAAGCCAAATATAAATGGATATTTTTTGAAGTTTTAACCTTTCTGATTAATCTGAGACAAATTAATATGTTGAGGGTTTTTTTTTTTAAGTAAAATGTGCAGTGAAATTAACATAAGCCAAGGATTTTAAAGTTGGTATAAAGGAAAATTTCTGGCTGTGTATTCTAAGCAGATTTGTAGTTCTGGAGGTCAAGGAGCCTATTCTTCAATCCTCTACAATTTAAACTAAAATCCTACCATAGGCCTTTATCTCTCAATACCGGGTAGAGACAATGTTTATGTTGCAAAACCTGAAAATACTAATTATCCCTTTATTCCATTTTTTTTCTAAATTCCATAGAAACGGCTGGAACAGCAGAAGCAGATCCCTGCAGGAGGTGTGGTCCCTGCAGCCACCACAGCCAGCAGCACTGCAACCGCAGTCTCCACACCACAGAAAGTTGTGGTGGGCCCTCTGACAGGCCCCGTCCCTACGGGAACCAAAGTTGTGCTCACCACTAAAGTGGGTTCTCCAGCTACAGTAACATTCCAACAGAACAAGAATTTCCATCAGACTTTTGCTACTTGGGTTAAACAAGGCCAATCTTCAACAGGTAAGGAGCCATTTGTCATGGAAGGAACATGTGCTGGAGTTCATCCTGTGTATACATCACATTCTATATGCACATCACATCTCCAAATATGCAGCATTATTACATTTCAGCTTATCTTTGCTCTTAACTCTTGCTATGCCAGAAGGACATTTCTGAGATTATACCTGTCTAGTTTTCCCTTGTTCTGACTTGCTAGGAAGTCTCATTTCTGACCTGTCTCATTCATTACTGACAGTTTTTGTACTAGTAATCATTCATGAAAGCATTCTGTAGTGTAACATACTGTTTCCAAAAAAGAATCTTTTCCAAAGAAAGCATGACACATTAAAAAAAAATGTAAAAGTAATCCTGTAGTTTGCTGTTTCATACTTGAAAAACAGTCATTTCATTGACTAATTATTCTGCTCTAAACCTGCCTGTTCTGTGTGCCTCAATAGCCACTAGCACAGCTGCCACCTCAGCCACAACCATTGCCAGCACAGGGCAGACCTTCCAGCTCTCAGGCAGCCCAGTAACGATGGCAGGGAAAGTGATAACTAAGCTGCCACTCCCTGCAAACAGCAAGATTGTTGCCGTCAATGTGCCATCAACTCAAGGAGGTAGGGCAAAGGGAACTGAATAAAAACTGTATTCCAGCTTGCTGCTTAATTCTCCTTTGACACTATTTTCCCAGTGAAGTAAACTGTGACTTGAAGGGGGAAAAATATTTTATATATTTATATATAAATACAAGTTTCTACAGCTTGTTCCCCCTGTGTTGCATATTTGTGTCTGTAAGGGGAAAAATGCAAGTTTTTTGCCTATAAATTATTCTGCATTTCCTAGCACAAAATTAGGAGCTTTATTTTGAGCAATGTGGAATGAAGCATGCTTTTTTTTTTGTTATCGAAATCAACAAAGCAACTTTCTTCACAAAAATATTAATGCCTACAGCTGCTCTTCACTGATGAGCAGGAGTTTGGCTCCAGACGAAGACTAGCATTTTTGATTCTTGCCTCAAGAAGAGGACTTAATATTTTGAGATTTGTGAATGTATATTGAACAGAAAAGCTCAATTCTCTGTCTCCATTATATTTAGCATCTGAGCAAATCATGAAGGCTGCAGATTTTGTATTGAAGTTTCTTAGGTGACAGGAGAAGCATTGCCCATTTTCTTCAGCACCAGTAGGTGAAAGGTGTTTAAATTGCTCTCCTACATTTGAAATTAATCAGATTATAGCTTTTAATGGTTGTATAACACTAATTTGTGGCACCCTGTCAATGCAAGGACTTTGCAGTTACCATCAAACTGATCTTAGTGAAGATTCACACTTTCCTTAACCTTTTCTGAAATATCTGTTTCTTAACTTAAAATGGACTATTTAAACTACTTAAAGTTGGACTATTGACAAAGTATAATGCTGCTTATTTTTACAATATGACAAAGGCTCTCCCAGGAAATTTTGAAAGGCTCAAAGGTGTTCTAGAAACCTGGAGACTGAGTTCTAAATGCCACTCTGGAGTTGCATTTACTTCTTTTGCTGATCATTATGTCATTAATGAATTCTCAATTTTTCTTTAATTAGGTGTGGTTCAAGTTCAGCAAAAGGTATTGGGTATCATTCCATCAACTACAGGTGCAAGTCAAACCTTTACTTCATTCCAGCCAAGGACAGCAACTGTAACCATTAGGCCAAACACCACAGGGACATTAGGAACAACAAGCACTTCACAAGTAAGATGTTTTTCTGGTTATTTAACTCCAAAAAAAAAAAAGTGAGTGCATAGATTTTAAGTTATTGGTAGATATTAAAAGTTCTGGCTAATCACTTTTCAATGTTTTTGGCTCGTCTCAGCAATGATATGTATGGGTCCTTTATTCCAAAGAGGTACAACAGTTCCCTTCAGTTGGGAAAATTAAAACACGCAAGGCAGAAAATTCAGGGCGTATTCCAGGGGCTTTTTCCCTGGGTTTACACATGGTCTCCTCTTTGTTGTGCACAGGTAGTGCAGGGTACACCGCTGCGCCCTGGGATGACGGTGATCCGGACACCACTGCAGCAGTCAAGCCTTGGGAAGACCATCATTCGAACACCTGTAGTGGTGCAACAAGGTATTCTGCCAGCCAGTAGGTTCACTTTAATATTTAAATTCCCAGTGTGAAATCCATGGTTTGTTTCTTCATGAATTCGTGTGTATCATTGTCCCAAAGCAAAAATCCGTCATTTTGATGATTGACTTTTAATTAATGCCTTTTTCGGCTTTTGGATGTGGTGGTTGGAGGCTTTGTCAGTGTTGTTCATCATTGACACTGGGAAATGTAGTACTTAATTTTAAATCCGTTCATTTGGGAAAAAAAAACCAGCTGAAAAACCCTAAAAACATATAGAGTAATTGCGCGTTGAGAAAGCCTCTCTTTTTGTTGGTTTTTTCATAAAGAGAAGCTAAATGTTTGAAGTATGACGTATGCATGCAACCTTGAAATAGAAAACGTTTTGCAGACATTTTTCAGTCAATCACACAAATGGTTTGTAAAGAAAATTTATGTGCAAACTGCAGTGTTTGCTTCACCTGTCTGATCACCATCACACCCCATTGCAATTTGTGACTTGGAGGTTTGCTGCACTTACAGTTAAAAAGCTGAAAATGTGTTTCTTAGCTCAAATTCTTCTCTTACAGGTCAGACACAGCAAGTGGTGACTCAAATAATCAGGGGTCAGCCTGTCTCAACAGCAGTTTCTAGTACCAGCACAGCTTCTTCCAGCACTGGGCAGAAAACCATCACAAGTTCTGGAACAGCCCCTCAACAAGTTCAGCCACAGACCCCAGCACCGCCCCCTCGCCCTCAGCAGGGCCAGGTGAAGCTGACAATGGCCCAGCTCACACAGCTCACACAAGGACAGGTAAAGCACTGGACAGCCCTGGGTGTGGAAATGTGCTAACACCCATCCAGCCTTTGCATTTCAGCAGTGTAGTGCCTGTGCCCTTAAATTCATGTGTCTGGCTTCATTTAGGATGACCACTGGCATGATTACAAACTGAAGGCAGCTTAAATAGTAAATAAATATAATCAATAGTAAATACAAAGTAAGTAGTTTTAATAGTAAAGTTTTAACTCTCACTTCCTGTTGTATTTCCCAGTAAGGTAACTGGCATCAGGAGTGATCAGCAGTATGAAAAAAAATCTTTAATAGCAGTAAGGGACATAATTATTCTGTATGGCCTATTTTGTAGACATTCAGATCATAATGTTTATTCCTTGTCTTTTGATTTGATGTGAAGATTTAGTTTTCATTCATGCTATCCAGAATCTCAGAAGAAAAGTTGCAGTATCTTTGAGCAGAGGAGGAAAAAGTTCTTACAACTTCTGCTCAAATCATGAAGGTCTGTTGGCAAAAAATAAGTTTGGAGTCAATTTTTGGGTAAAAGTACATTCCTGTGATTTACCACAGTACCTGTTCTTCAAACTATAAATTATATATATAAAGGATTGCAATGTACAGACTGCTGGTTGCCAGATAAAGTTTTTTGTAGGTGGAACAAGACTTGGAGTTCAAGCTGAAGGGGAGGGTAGGTTTAGGTTAGATACTGGGAAGAAATTCTTCCCTGTAAGGGTGGGGAGGCCCTGGCACAGGTTGCCCAGAGAAGCTGTGGCTGCCCCATCCCTGGAAGTGTCCAAGGCCAGGCTGGATGGGGCTTGGAGCAACCTGGAACAGCAGACGGTGTGGGTAGAACTGGGTGAGCTTTAAGGTCCCTCCCAACCTAAACCATTCTGACTCTATGAGTTTCTACATCAAAGACTCAGAGTTTTTGTTTTGTGTTCTGCGGGTTCACAAAATGTGTAACTCCAACCCAGTCATCTGTTGGCGATAGAACTGTTGAAAGAGTATTTTATGACCTCAGATGCTAGTTTTGGATTTTAGGAGTATGGTATGTGATAAAAATATTGAATTCTGAAATCTAAACCCCTAATCGTTCTGATTTTCAGCAAAGTCTGTCTAAGAATTATGTCATTAATGCATCAATATTAACTTTTTTTTAGGGTGGCAGTCAAGGCTTAACTGTGGTAATTCAGGGACAAGGACAAACTACTGGTCAGCTGCAATTAATCCCTCAGGGTGTGACTGTAATACCTGGTCCAGGACAACAGCTTATGCAAGCAGCTATGCCAAATGGTACAATTCAGAGATTTCTGTTCACCCCACTACCAGCAGCTGCTACTACTGCTAGCACAACCACAACCACCGTTTCTACTTCAACCTCGGGTAAGCATTGTTCTGTTCAGCAGGAAAAAAGCTTCCATTTCAATTGCATAGGGGTATTTGTGCCCCTGGAGGTGGTCTGTTAGTGCAGTAAGTTTGCTGGAAGTGTACTGCAGAGTCTGTCGAGTTCCTGCATGGAGCTTTGCAGTAGTTCCAGAGGGTTTGGATTAGTAAGGCTCGCAGCCGTGCCATTTGCAATTAACGGAATCCTCGTTTGTGTCGTTCTCAGCTGCAGGGGAACCGAAGCCGGCTCTGCAGGCGCTGCCAGCACCGGCTGTGCCCGGGGGGCAGGGGCAGCCCCAGGGCCAGCCCGGCTCGGCCCCGGTGCAGCCCGTGGGGGCTCAGCCCGAGGCCCCGAGCCAGCCCGAAGCCCCCGGTGACTCTGCAGCGGCCCCCGAAGCCCAGCCATCCAAATCTCCAGCTCAGTCTCCAGCCCAGGCTCCGGGGCTCTCTCCAGCGCCAGGCCCGATGCAGCCGCCACCCGCCGGCCTGCCCCCAGGCCAGTCCCCGGCCCAGGCTCAGCATCCAGCTCAGGTGCAGACTCCAACCCGACAACCCGGTCCAATGTGGCCCCGTGCTCCCATACAAATTCCAGCTGGGCTGCAGCAATCACAACCTAAGGTTCAGACCTCGGGCTCAACCCTTGCAAGTACTCAAAGTTTAAATCAAGTTCCTGTGCTGTGCCCAGCTCATCCTCAGCTGCACCTTCAGCAGCCTCCAGCAAGTGTTATTGCAGTGCCTCAGCTTCAGCAGCAAGTGCAAGTCCTCTCTCAGCTGCAGCCCCGTGTTGTGGCTCAGATACGAGCCCAGCAGGGCAGCGTGTCCCAGATCAAGCTTCACTTACCTCTTGGGATCCAGCATGGTAGCCCAGTGCAGGCTCAGCAGATTGCCAGTGTGGTGACAGTGCAAGCAGCTAGTGTTCAGGAGCAGCTGCACAGAGTTCAGCAGCTCAGGGAGCAGCAACAGAAGAAAAAGCAGCAGCAGATAGAAATTAAACGTGAGCACACCCTTCAGGCTTCTAATCAAAGTGACATTATCCAGAAACAGGTAAATTTAACAGAAGGAAATAAACACATAATGAATGAAGGAAATATAATTTGAAATGCCTGTTCTTGTTAACAATGTTAATAGATTTGATAGGCAGTTA
The DNA here is from genome assembly GCA_013400235.1 of Oriolus oriolus. Classification (NCBI taxonomy): domain Eukaryota; kingdom Metazoa; phylum Chordata; class Aves; order Passeriformes; family Corvidae; genus Oriolus; species Oriolus oriolus. Next base: position 614,730 of record VXBT01005501.1, on the reverse strand, counting down.
ATTTGATTCTTTCAAAGATAGTGCACGATTGCTGTTGGCAATTTAATGACATACTCCAAGTTAATTCAGCACATCAAGTCACTTGTACCTTGTTTGCATTCTTCTGTCACCTCGATTCAGCTTGCCACTAGCTGCTGGAACAAATCCATCTCTATTCTCAGTTCAGGAAAGATAGGTCAGAGCTAGGAGAGCTGATGGACAGAAAACACGTGCAGTACTTTAATTACCTTAAAACTGAGGTTCCATAGAGGTATCTGAAGTGTGATGCTGTTGGATGGCTGCGGGGCTTAAAAAATATATATAATAAGACTCTTACCATTTTTAAAATAAAACAACCAGTCACTGAGGAAATACAGTCAATTTACATTTTAGTCCCTGGATTCAAACTTGACTTAAGCAAAATATCCTACTCTGGGGGTGGCAGTGTTCATTTTCAAATTATTTTTCAATTTTCAAATTATTGTTTTAAACAAGCACTGCTCCTCTGATAAAATCATCTCTATTTTGTCACTCAGTGAAACAAATTACACTTTAACTTTTTCTTTAACTTAGGAAGTTTCCTGGTTTCCCCCATGATACCATGAAATACTGGCTAAAGTTTTCATCTTGTATTTTGAAATCTGTATCATCCTACAGGTGGTTATGAAGCAGAATGCTGTCATAGAACATTTGAAACAGAAGAAGACACTTACTCCAGCTGAGAGGGAAGAAAATCAGAGGTGAATATGCATCACAGTGCATCTGTAGATGTCAAATTTTTCATTTATTACATCTCTTAATGGTGTCATAATGAAATGCTTGTTTGTAAAAACTTGATTAAAGAAGTGTTGCTATTTTAAATTGATTGGAGTAACATTTAGAAGTAACTTTCATAATGATCTTCATTGCATCTTGTATAATCTCAAGTTTATTTTGATATGTTTTTTTAAGTAATATTACATAGCGTGTTTGAAGCTGGCCACAGTTCTTAAACTCAAGTAAAAACCATCCTTAAAGGAGCACAGAATGGAGAATTAATGGTTCTGCTGGAAAAAAAGCCTGAGTTTTGTTTGTCCTTTATCATGGCCATGTGTTTCCATTCTTGTCCCTGCACATCCCACTCTACAGAAGGAGCTGAAGAGTTGGAAGACAGATTGACAAACTGAGAGATTCTATGCTTGAAAATGCTAAATAGAAATTTGGAGTGTTTGTCATTTGTCTTGGGGTTATTTTGACTCCCTTTCACACACGCAGTTGCTCCAATTAGATAATCACAAGTGTGTGTCAGATACTAAGAAAAAGAAGAGTGTGTTTTATAAAATTTTGATCATCAGATCACAAGCTCAGTTGATTACAACACTGTCCCTGGATGCCACTCCTTTACTGTTCACAGTTGCATAAAGAAAAAGATGTATTGGATATGCTCTTAATTTCATGGTGTCAGACAGCCAAATAGGTGTTTTGACTGACAAAAGTCGAATTTAAAAGAAAGATGAAAAATATAGTTCTAACTAGCTTGGTTCATGGTGCAGCTGCCTTTCCATCTCACTGATTTATTCTTCTTCAAAAATACAGTGTGGGGACCTTTAGTCTGTGAAAAAACCAGACTGAACCAAGTAGATACAGTACAGGTGTAAAGAGCAAACTAAACAAAATTGTATAGCCCTACAAATATTTATCTACATATTACATTTGTCATCAAAATCCAGCTGTCTGTCAAAGGACAAAGTGTCTGAGACCACAGAGTTGCCAGCAGCTGCTTGTCCTGCCCATTGCTATTCTGCTGTTTCCACTCAGCTCAATGGGAGTTGTTTCTCATGGTCACTCTGGCAACAAGAAGCATTTGGTTTTCTAGTGGGTTTGGAAAAGAATGGAGAAGGGAAAAGTAAATTCAGAAGAACCAAAATACATTCATTTTCTAATTGAAATATAAAAGCAAAATAAATGGAAGGTGCAGAACAAGTGAGCAGGAAAACAGATTTATAGTTGAATGTACAACAAGCAGATGAAAAACTAATCTTGAGCTGTCATTAATGGAGAAATTGGGAACTGTTCATAGTGAATTCTATACATTGAAAAGTACTTGTCAGTCCTTATGCCAAACACACAAAATCTTGGTAGTATTTGGTGGTCACTGGAACGCAGAAATGTCTATTTTAGAAATTACGGGCTTCCAACTCACTTTCATCCTATATCAGAATAAAAATCCAGCTCTTTCAAACAAATTGTGGAAACTGAATTGAGTGAAAATGTCTCTCATCCTACTAAAGCCAAAGCTCTGTTGGGAGTCAGGTGGGGGAGGAGAGGAACAATTAATACTCAGATCATTTGAGTGAAATTGGGACTGGCCCTCTTGAGCCTAACAAGGGACTTGATCTCTCCCAGCAGTGTTCTAGTAAATAAGCAGGAGTGGAAGCACTGTGTGTTGCTAAATTTACCTTGTACATCTTAGGAAATACAATAATGAGCTTGCAGCGACTGGAGAATTGATTCTGCATTCTCAACTGGGAATAAACAGGCAGCTCAGCACAATGTCCTTTTCCTTTATTCCTTCCCCAGAATGATTGTGTGCAACCAAGTGATGAAATATATTCTGGATAAGATAGACAAAGAAGAAAAACAGGCAGCTAAGAAACGGAAGCGAGAAGAGAGTGTGGAGCAGAAGCGGAGCAAACAGAACGCGACCAAGCTCTCAGCTCTGCTTTTCAAGCATAAAGAGCAGCTGAAAGCTGAAATACTGAAAAAAAGAGCACTTCTGGACAAAGATCTACAGATTGAAGTGCAGGTAGGGACAGAGTCTCAAAGGCTAATTGGGTGTTAAGCTGGGGAGAACATTTCTTTGTTAATCTTTGTCTGTTTGCTCAGTGAGATTTTAAGGAAATTTGCAGGAAGAAGCTGTGGTTGTGGATCTCTGCGGAGCTACTCCTATGTCCTTTGAGGGCCTCTTGGTTTTCTTCTGGACTAAATTTTCCTTCTTTCATGAAACAGCTTCTGATAAGTTACAGCCAGTGGGCCATTGTAGCCCAAGTGTGTCATCCCTTAATATTATGTGAATTGTAGGTTAAGAACATGAAAAAAAATGCATATTTAAATGGATTTAATTGTTTTCTTTTGGTTAAGCATGGGGATTTTTGCATAGATTGTAACCCTGTCTTGCAGTAATCATATGAAGTGCGTCCCTCTATTTATTCATTTAATACACTTCAGGAGGAGCTAAAGAAAGACTTGACTAAAATTAAGAAAGAAAAAGAAAGAGCCCAGGCAGCAGCTGCTGCAGCAGCCGCAGCCGCCGCCGCCACTGCTGCTGCCCCGCCACCACCGCCACCAGTGCCACCAACACCACCACAGCCACCGGCAGCCAGCGTCACCTCCTCCTCCTCCACCACTGTCCCCGTGCCAGTCTCCTCCCAGAAGAGGAAACGAGAGGAGGAGAAGGATTCCTCGGCTTCCAAGTCCAAGAAAAAGAAAATGATTTCTACTACCTCAAAGGAAACGAAGAAGGACACAAAGCTTTACTGCATCTGTAAAACGCCTTACGATGAGTCCAAGTGAGTAGCGATGCCACAGCCCCTCTTGCATGTCCTTAGCTTTAGGTTTAGTGTCAGCTCTTAGTGCTAGGTAGTGCTAGAAGTGGAACTAGTGGCAGGTTATTGCAGTGATCACTGGGGTATAGAGAATAAAGTCTCTGTTTTGCTCTAGCAGTTACAAATATTAACATACTCAATCGATACTGTTACTGTGCGTGGTTTATATTTTACTTGTTTGCATGTCTCCATTGTGTGACCTTCCTGTCTCACATGTACATACTCTTCTTTTTTTTCCCTCCGCTCTGTTACCTTTCTTTTGCTGTTTTGCCTCTGCCTCAGAAGCAAGTGACAATTTGGTTTAAGCAATTTCTTGCTCAAGTATATAATAAGTCTCTGATGTTCTTCAGAAACAGCTTTGGTACCGTCTTCCAATAAATGACTTTTTTTGTAAGGCAGTACCCAGTAAAGGGGGCTCGGAGTCACTGGACTGCAGTTCACTTTGGACAATGTTTCAGGGAGAAATGGTTTCCATGAGTTATTATTTGCATTCCAGGGTTGATAAAAATGAATATTTAAGCATTTGACAAAGTGAAAACTGCAGTTCTCTGAAGTTTGATTCTGACTGTGAATGAGGAAAAGTATTTATGCTATGTACAGAGCTTGTGAAGAAATGGTGTAAGTGCTGGAGTGGAGAATCCAGTGGATTCCAGGGGATAGTGTTACATGTTCCTGCTTAAGCTAGGGGTGACTAACAGCAGTAGTTAGTAATGGTTAACATCTGAGAGCTGTGCAGGGATGTATGTACAATAAGTTTGACGTCAGGCATATTCCAAGTGACAATACCCAAAAGTATGAACTGGTACCATCTGGTGGTACTTTAAGGGCTGGGAAACCATAGATCTGGAGTGATGCATTCACTCCATGGGTCGTGGTTCTTCATTCCAAGTTTAGGGCCAGGACTAGGGAACCTCTTGAGGTTCCTTCTGGCCTTTTTTGGGGTTTAATTAGGGTTTTTTAATTAAGTTGAGGTCTTGAGGTTTTTTTCACCTTGGTTTTGAGTAGCTCTGACCGTTGCACTGTTACTTCAGTGTGGGAAATGGGGCTCCTCCCTGGACTGCCAGTGCTGCAGGAAGAGCAGAGTGATGCTCTGGCTGTTATGTCACTGTCACCTCTGAGGAGTGTCCCCAGCCTCACTTAACTTTGTGTCTGTGTCAGGTTTTCTGTCATCCAGTGTACTTAGGAGGGACCCTGTTCTCTGGTTGTGATACCAGAGGTCTGTGTGTTACTGCATCTGGAGTTAGTGAGTGAGCAAAGGGATTTGATTGTCAGACTGTTTGTGTTGACTCTAGTGGTCATAGAGTGAATTTTGGTAGCTTGAATTGAGAACTGTGCTTCAGTGCACGGAATAAAACTTCAAGAAAATGAAATGTTAATAACTCAGTAGTATTCTTAGCAATATGATTGAGCTCTGCTGCTTTGCTTTTTGTGAATTTTATATTTGATGTTCCTACAAATGATGGTGTACTGTTGAAGTACATAATCCTTTTGCTAGTTGGAAAGGAATTAGTCAAGTTTTGAAACAGTTCTCTGATAATTTATTTTATTTTATTTTTTCATGTATATGTAGGCATTGGATCGTCCTCTTTGTGCTGGTGTCTCTTTTCTACTTCAGGAAAGATAGGTGTGCTATTTGAAAAGCCAATTTGAGGTATTTTATAAATACCCCGTGTATTTTTTTGGATTTGGTAAAGCCTTATAAGTTGTTTTGTGCTGTGTATTTTATTGCAAAACTATTATATTTAGTTCTCATTCATGATGCTCCAGGGTTATAAGGATTTGCTAACACTGTTTTCAAGGATGGTCAGTAAGGATATCTTTCCAAGATTCCTACTCAGATTCCAGTCTATCTGTTAAAGCATAATGTGGCACCTGCTCCACATTCCAGTGGCAAGGCTTAGCATCTACACCTGGATGCAAATATGCTTCCACATCACCAGGAGCAGACACAGGCCCTCTTGGGAAGGGAGCACCGGCTGAATTGCTAATAGTTGTCAGAATCTATGTCTAGCCATTCTTTATGGAAATTGGGTTGTGTGATATTTATTTTAGAATTTGCCGGAGTGAAAACAAAGAGAAAAGGCAGGATCTGAGTGTGCAGGATGTGTGCAGAGGCCCAGGAAATCAGAGGTGCTTCCTGTGAAGCAGGGGATAGCTGCTGCCCTGCTGGTGCTGTGGTGTCCCCGGGGTGTTGTGTGCAGGCTGACAGAGTGGCAGGAATTCCTACAGCAGCAGGGGGGTTGAAGTCTCCAAAATCCAGGAGGATGGAGGTTCCGAGTCTGCTTGCTTTTGCTTAGGCAGAGAGAATGGATGTGAGCGTCGCCCATCTGGTTGTCACTGGTCATAGGTGTGTTCTGAGAGATCCATACACGAGTTGCAAACATCTTGGCATAATATTTTACAGTTTTGTCACATCATTCTGTGCAAGGTCCCATTCCCATGATTCTGTCCCTGGTTCCCTTCACTTTGTGTCATACCATACCTGGTTCTGTCACACAGCTGTGTCTGAGAGGAGACATTATTCACTCAAAATTCCACTTTGTTGCAGTTTTAAGTAGTTTATTATCAGATTTCAGTGCACATCCCTCCCCAAAAGAACTCCCACCAAGATTTAAAATTGACAGTCATGCCCTGACCCCATTTCTTTTGTATCATGTTACACCAAGATGTACCTACACACTGCTGATTGCATGTTCTTGTAGTGTACTCGTAACTCCTAGTTGGTGTTTGCGCTTTGCTTTTGTTTTTTAAATTAACGGAGACCTACATTTTCAAACCTTAAGGAAATGTTTCAGTGGCTTTTGAGCTGCAATTTTGAAAATGTAAACCTTTTTCTTTGGCCTTGTCTTTTTGTGCCTTTGACAGTTTTTCACACACATGTTGAAGACAGTAGATTTTTAGCCCATAGTTTTGTCAAAGTCTGGTTACATATTAATATGTACATATTAATACATGTGCATTTTGATGAACTGTCAATTTAAATTGACCCAAGTGACCTTACTGCCAGTCTAGCTGCAGCATGACATGTTAGTTTGTAAGGACAGGGAGCAGGGAAGCTGAGACAGAAAGTAGCCCAGCAGCAAGTGCATCAGAGAGAAATGCAGGGAAAAGTGCCATGCCATTTGAAATGACAATTACATTGTCATTTTCATTGTGAACACTTTTAGGTTCTATATTGGCTGTGATCTTTGTACTAACTGGTATCATGGAGAATGTGTTGGAATCACAGAAAAGGAGGCTAAGAAAATGGATGTGTACATCTGTAATGAGTGTAAACGGGCACAAGAGGGCAGCAGTGAGGAGTTGTACTGTATCTGCAGAACACCTTATGATGAGTCGCAGTGAGTTCGGATAAGAACCTCTTATTCCATGTCTAGGTAGCAAAACTGCTCTGACTGTGCTTTCCTGTTCCTTGCAAAGAGTAAAAAACGAGTTATTCTGCATATATTGTATTCATTCATAGTACAAATTGCTTTTCAGTAATTGTCTCCCCCTCCCGAATGTTTCTGTTCGGTAAATGTTTAGGAAAAGTGAAGTTTCTCAGGGTGGTCAAAATGTATTGTGGTTTTTATTTTTAACAACAAACTACCAAAACGCCATGTACTTTAATTGGGATTTCTTTTCTGTTTTTATTTTATTTTCTTTAACAGGGGATGGTTAGAAAGACTAAAAGACAAATGCTGTATTTAGTGGATTTTTTGGTGCTTTAATCTGATCTGGCTGGAGAACATAATTTTAGTATGGGGGTATATGGTCGGTATGTGATTATATATATGTGAACTATATACATCTTTTACTGGAAGGCTTTGTGTCATAGAATACTCCCTCTGTATTCAGTTACAAGGCTGAAGCTTCCATATGAAAGTGCTTGTACAGAGTGAAACAAGCCCTAGTTGTAGTCCAGTTTGTGCAAAATACATCTTGAATTGGTTTGGATACTGGCTGGGTGAGACTTCTGGCTTTACATTGTTCCTTTCATTCTAAAGCAGAGGAATGATTTTTGAAATCTTGATTGCTTGAAAGTATGAAATTTAGGAATGTGTTTTGAAATGGTCTGTGAATACAAAAGCAGTTGGAGTAGAATTTGTCACTCTGAAATCTGACATTACCTGTTGTCTTTAATCATGCCAAGTATCTGCTTGTGTGCAGGGGATGGCAGGTTTATGTGTTTAAATGTAACCTGGACTTGAAATAGATTAAGCCACTGACATTTGGTTTGGCTCTTGCAGATTTTACATTGGCTGTGACCGATGTCAGAACTGGTACCACGGGCGCTGCGTGGGCATCCTGCAGAGCGAGGCAGATCTCATTGATGAGTACGTGTGTCCACAGTGCCAGTCCACAGAGGATGCCATGACTGTGCTCAGTCCACTCACAGATAAAGACTATGAAGGGTTGAGGAGGGTCCTGCGCTCCTTGCAGGTGAGGAGAAGGGTGGCAGCACCAGGGAATGTGACAGACCCAGCGGGTCTGGGACGAGGGGTTGAGCTCTGAGATTTGAGAGAGTAGCAAAGCTTTGCCACTGTGTCAGCTGCAAACTTGCTTGGCGTTATTGCCCTGAGGAATATTTACAATAATTAGTAAATCACTGCTCCTGAGTAGGTGAAACTAAATAATTCCTTCAGTGAAAGGCTTTTAAAGGAAGCAGATTTAGAATCCCAAAAGGCAAAATGGGAGCCCAGCTGCACAGGGTATAAAAGGTGCAGTGTTCTGTTCTCAGATCAGTTTTCTGTGGGTTGTGATCTACACTTCTGTACTTTGATTGAGAGGTACCAGATTTCAGGAGTGTTCTCATAGGGGGTCATTATCAGCATGTAAATGATGGCATCTTGATAATAAGAATTATGTCACTGTCCTATACAGTGTATTTCTGGTTTCTCTGTCACTCCCAAATAGGCTTTTTCTGCTACAACTCTAAAGAATTTTTAAGAATTCTGGTACAATTCTTAAAATTGTGGTAACAGAAATCCTGTAAGTAATATTTTGCATTGTCCTGTATTTTGCATACATTTATAAAAGCATGTTAATTTCGGGGTACTTGAAAGCAGTCTCAGTAAATTCATCCCATACTTTTTCATGCAGCCTGTTCAGAACAGTATCCTGTTATGTCTGAATTTCACAGTTTCCTGTTTTCAAGCCCAACTACTGGGTCACTGACATTTAAAACTTCACCCAGTCATCAGATGAGAGCTGGTTCCTTTTTCATATAATGCTGCACTTCTTCCTGAAATTCAACTGCAGACCCCAGCAGATAAAAGGATGAAAATATTTACCTCTTAATAGTGCCTGATTTACCTCAATTTTATATTTTAATTCTCTCCTGCTTCCCTGCCAGGCTCACAAGATGGCATGGCCATTCCTAGAACCAGTAGATCCCAACGATGCACCAGATTATTATGGTGTCATCAAAGAACCAATGGGTAAGTGTTGGTGAGAACAGTCTGAGTGAGTGGGTTTGGGCTTTGGAATAGCAAGATAATTTCCTGCTGACCAGTTCCAGCCAGATTTTGCAAAATTCACAGGTTAGGCAGGTGAAACACTGATTTCTCACTGATACATTCAGAAGTTCATGAAGGCTGTTTTATGTACTTCAGGCTGACTCCTTCACCCTAAATACTGCCAGTCTTAGAGATGAAATGTGGAAGTCAGTGCAGCAATAGGATAGAACTCATGTTTTTAAATTTCTTCATTTAAAGGGGACAGGTTTTTTTTGTCTTTGTGCATGAGCTCCTCCTCCAAAGGTTGACATTATGTACTCCAGAGGCTGAGGAGGATGTGCAGCTATGGAAATGTGACATGAACCTTAAGATGGAGTTTTAAATTATCTTCATCTGACTTGATAGTATAGTAAATTTTGTATTATGTGTAATTTATCTCTAAAGCTGCAGGAACTAAATGGATTCAGATGTTTTGGATGTGGGCAAAGTGGGAGATGCTGCAGCTTTACAGTGCTTTACTCTGATCTTCTTAGAGCTCACTAGTTAAAACTGGATAAGCACTTGGATGTGAAACTTCCTGGGAAAATCTACCTCCTGGCAGAAATGGTGTTGGGAATGTTACTCTTTCCTTCCAGTATTGAACCAATACCTTTTCATATCTCTAAATGAGAACCAGTGTGTCATTAAAGCTTCCTCACCTACTCCTTACTCATCCTAGAAATAGGAAAGCTCAGTTTAGTATCTTGGCAAAATGTTGTGGTATGTTGACTGAAAATAGTATTTTGTTTAGGAATTGTGTCCTTTTCGGTTCCAAAGTTTTGGACTGTGCTGTTATGACAATGCTGAACACCTCCTATTCCATGGTGGATGGGTTAAAGTTTATAAGGAAAGCTCAAATAACAGTACTGGTAGTGGCGTAAACAAAAGTGCATTTAGCCCTTTGTGACTTAAGTAGGAGGAAAAGGCACCTCTAAGTATCCAAGTAAATCTCAGTAAAATACACCAGGTAATCCAGACCCATCTGCAGTTGTTTGCACACATTCTGACATTACTGGTATTTCAAAATAAGCACCTTAAGGGCATTTTCCAAGGGCAGATAGTTGTTTTCCTGGCTAAAAGTGCCACTAGACATTCACACAGCTGTATTTATATTTGACAGGTTTTGTTCCTCTCCCTGTTTTTAATTGATACGTGCATTAAAATGGGACAATTACTGCTCACATCACCATTCCTGTCTCCTTAATGTGTCTGGTCAGTAAGGATGAGAGCTCTGGCATTTTGCATGACCCTGCACTTGAAATCTTTCATCTGTGCCATGTGTAATGTGCATATGCCCATAAGAATTGATAGTTCATTCAAAGCAAGGCAGGAATTCAAAAAATAATCAGGAGGTGGTGGCTGTTACATGCACATGGTACCTGAATCCAGATTGTCTGACCTTCCCTTCATTTCTTCAGAAAAAGCAGGGAGCTCCTTGCAGAGGTTTTCCTTGGTCATTGTGATCTTGCATTTTATTGAATTTAGCTGCACACAACATATTCGTGCCTAAGTGTCTCTTCTGAGAGAGACCTACTGGTGGCACCAGTCACAAACAGCATGCCTGGAAAAGCCTCTAACCTGGATAACGTTTTGTTTCCCGCAGTCTTGACAATGTAGATTTCTGTTTAGGAGGAAAGTGTCTCATTTAAATAATCTTTGGTTTCTTTAAAGACCTTGCAACCATGGAAGAAAGAATCCTGAAACGCTACTACAAAAAGGTCACGGAGTTTGTGGCAGACATGACCAAAATTTTTGATAACTGCCGTTACTACAATCCAAGTGACTCCCCTTTTTACCAGTGTGCAGAAGTTCTCGAGTCTTTCTTTGTACAGAAACTAAAAGGATTTAAGGCAAGCAGGTAAGCTGGAGTGTTCCTAACCACAGATGTTGCGTTGGCCCCTGAAATCTCCTTTCTAAGCTTATCTTGCATTTGTACAGGGATTTGCTGCTCTGTGGGCTTTCCTGGAAACTTTTATCGAAATTAAGGTTTAAATACAGTTTTATGGAGGTTACTTTGGAATGTTTATTCAAAAGGAGTTGTTAAAAATTCAGGTGGTATCATAAATTTGCAAAATTTGAATGATACTTCAACTCATTGCTGCAGAAAACTTAATGAGAGTAATTTCTGATCAGGACAAATACTGTGCCTGAGTTGTGCTGATGTTCTACTCTGCAGTAAGTACTTCTCATGCTAATGAGAGACAATCCTGCTGTGAAGCTTATAATCCAATGAAAGAAATTAAAATACTTCAGTGTTACTCCTTCTCTCATCTTTTTATAGCTTACCACCTTTGAAACAGAGGGAATAAGTAGGGTACAGAAAATGAAACATAATTCAAAATTTGCCTTTTAAAATTAAACTTTCTTTAATTTTTTTCCTGAAGAAGGGCTGATGTAGAGTATTTCCCTTGCATAGACATTCCTGCAAAAGAATATGCATTTTTCTTTCCAGTTCAATACTGCAATAATAATTTTTATCAGCTAGTTTTCAACCCATGTTTCTGTCTCTGCCATTAGCTGGGTCCCCAGCACTCACTGTGTTTGCACACTGATTTCATTGCTACATCTTATTTGTTATTGTTTTTCATTTATACCATCCGTCTTCTTTCTTTTCTTGCAGATTGTGATATCTTTAGTCTGAACTTTTTAACTGGAATCAGAACTGGATGTTGGGGTCACTTTCTTTTATTGTACAATTCAATGACATTAAACTGCCCTAAAAAATCCAGATCATTTGTCTAAAAAGTAAATGTTGTTTTTGTTGCCAGCAGACACACTGGTGAACATAACTGTATTAACAAAAAATTGTTCCATTCCTCAAATACTGTATTGAGAAAAATGAAAATTTCATCATGGAAACCTTGTATTTTATTGTTTTAGTTTAAGTCACTAATAAAACTGTGAATGTAAAAGAGGAGTTTTGCTGAACTCTGCTTAGCAAAAATGTGATTTTAACATGCCTGTTCAGTTTTTTTTCTTTTAAGTTAATCCAAAGACTTCTTGAATAAATTTAAGCAAAGTAGACCTTATTATAAATATTCACAACTAAAAATGTCAATTTGCTTTCCTTTTGATGGACTACTGTTATGTAAATACGTGAGTAAAACTGATTTCAGGCATTTTGGAATATTCCAGTGACACACTGCATTTTACAAGTACTGAAATGTTTGTGTTCTGGAGAAGAAAATGGGCTTAAAATTCAGAGAGAGAATTATTTTAAGCGTTCTTTTTTATTTCTGAAGGGGAAAAAAATAAACGGAAACAACATGGTGGTAATTCCCTCATTGTAATTTATTTTTGGCAACACCTTGCAGCAATTGTGTTCTCCAAACTGAAGGGTACTTAATTCTTCACTTTCTTCTGTATTCTGCAGGTCCCATAACAACAAACTGCAGTCTACAGCTTCTTAGAGTTCAGCGTGTTAACCAAACACACGAGCAAGGATCTGGTTGTCTGACACTTTTTAATTAAGGAGCCAGATGTTTATAGTCAGGTTATCCTGACAAGACTTGATGTAAACTGCGTTTTTATTGGTCACAACAGTCAAATTATATTCTTGGCTTATTTTGTCCAAAGGACAAAGAAATAAAAATCAGCAGCACCACTTTCTTGTCAAGATCAAATTGTTGTACTATTGTGGCAGAAGCAGGAAAACTTTGTTTTGTTGAAGGAGAGAGAGAAAGAGAGCAAGAAAAAAGATACAGTAAATGGGGTCACGTTTAACTCCATGGAAATGCCACGTCTGTTCTTCAGTGAAGAAGCTGGTTTAAAGTCCACACAGAAAACTTTGACTGTATTTATTTATTGTTGCAAAAAAGACGCTTTTTTATTGCTGCCCTCATTTGTCAGCTAATTATTTTTTCTTATAAAATCCAGCCCCGGTTCCATGTAATCCATTCTGTATCTTAACATGATTCCTGTAGGTAAAAGTACAAGAAGACCTCTAGATGTCTTTTCTTTCTATGAAAGGAGCTGCTATGTACACATGTGCACACACACAGGACTGGGAATCAACAAGAAGTTTATCATTCATGGTAGATAAAAACAAGCTTGCATAAAAGTTGGGCTGAGTGGTCATGGACTACAGACTCTGTTGCCTTGAATATAACAAACAGTACAATTTGTCATTTACTCTGCACCAGACTGAACTGAGTAAAATCTATTTGAAGGTATCTTGTTTGTAAACATTTGTCAGATTCTAATTTTTTTTCTTTTGTATTAAAATTCAAAATATGGATGTATATGAAACAAAATAAATGGAGATCATTGTTCTCCCCACAGCCGTAGGTGTGTTTGAGTGTGCGCTGACACGTGTGTGTGACACTTCGGGGATCTGTGCAGGAGTGTAGGGATTGCAAGGAGTAGGGGTGGGAATGGCCAGGGAGTGGGACCCGACTGTGTTCCGGTCCTGTTATCCCGACAAAACATTCCCCCAGTGCTGCCAAAATGACTGTTCCAGCTGTGACAGGGTACGAGGTGTTTGTGAGGTGTCCCTGCCCACCAGAGCTCAGTGATCTTTGCCAAGTGCTCTGGGAATGTCGAGTACCACCTGTAACTGTGTCCCTGGGAGGCTCCTGGGCTGCCTCCGTGTTTCCTGTGGGAGCAGTGCTACCCTGAGGGATGAACTGGAGTCCAAGAAGATGCATATTGCAGATGAGGAGGCTTTTCTTTTCGCTGTGTGTGACTGACTTGCTCTGGTACCTGTCTGTAGTTCCCAGCCCTGGTTTCCCTGCAGCTCCTCACCCACCTGACCAGCTTTTGCACTAACTCAAAGTCAACTTCTGTTCTACAGTGGTCTGGGATTTACCTGGTTTATGGAGAAGCTCCTTTTGGGTTTAACCTCACACCTTGCTATGCAAGAACCTCCTCTGTTATTTTTCTTAAAAAGATGTTGCTACTGACCACCCTTTCTTACACTTCCAGCTCAGGTGTTCAGGTTCTTCTGGGGGATTTTATCTACTAAAAACCCATGTGTTTTTGTACATACAAATGTTGTCACTTAATCTATCTGTGAAAATTACTAATTGTTCAGTGTGGAAACAATAATCCATTTATGCTTCTGAAAGTCAAAGAAGAGTAGTTGCATTTAGGTTATGTTGTCCTTTGACGTTTTAAAAAAATGCTGCATATTGTAAGCATTGTGTTTTAATGCGACAAGGAAGAATCTCACCTTTAACAGCACTGGGACATACCCTGCATCTCATCCCAACTTCTCAGCATTTCTGTACTATTTATTCATACCTAAATCCATATTGACATGATTTAAATCTTTCCTACCTGTAGGCAGTAGATTGCTGTTTTTAACAAATTGTGGCAAACTGAAGAGTACTTTTTTGTACCTTATAGGACACATCATCCTAGACAAATAAAGTAATGTGTTTGACATGGATTTGGTGGTGTTTCTAATGAAACATTTGGTAATGTTATTGGATATAGGTCTTGGCTTTGCCAGATCATATGTAACTGTGAATCAGGTTCATTATTATTAGGGAAATAATCCATACATGCAATTTAATGCTGTTGATTAATCACCCAACCCAAACCATTCAGTGATTCCATGAGAGCCTGTTCCAGTGTGTTCAGTTGCCATTGGGCAGGTCCAGGTACTTCTCTGGATTTATTGGTGGTGATGTTTTATAGTTACATGATATTACAGAAAATAAATCACTTGTGATTAATCCCCACCTGCTGTAAAGCATAAAGTTCATAAGGTTTGTGATCTCTGCTCAGTCCTTGTCCTCTTTAGTATTTTATAGATTATGGCAACAGTTGTTTTGAAATGGTCATATGTTGTAAGAGGTATTGATAATGTGAGCTGTGCCAGCTTGATTTTCCTTTTCTGTCTCTTCAAATTTGAGGCAATTATCCTCAATCTCAATTCAGTTCATGCAGAAGTTAAAGGAGATTTAAAGTACAGTAAGAAGTTGGGCTTACCCAAAAGCCTTGAGTAAACCCCTGGACAGATGAGATGATAACAGTTATTCCTGTACACCCAGATTTCTGTGTGGTGGCGGCAGAGTTTTCCATAATTATCCTGCTGGAAAGAAAATTATTGACTGTGAGGTACCAAAATTACCATGGCAGCTGTTGAACGTGAGTGCCATCCAGTTCTCAGTGTGGTTATTGCTGGGAGAGTTTTGGAATAACAAGTGCAAGACTGAAAATCCTCTCGATCTAGGAATTGTTGTTGTTCAGGAGGTGTGTTTAGTATGTGATAAGCCTGGTGACAACAGTCCTGCTCCTGCTCCAGCCCTATCTCAGTGGGGCTGTGACAGACAGGGACTTGTTGCTCAACTGCTGTGGGAACATTTTAAGGAGGGACCTTCCAAGCAAGCAGGGAAAGGTAAGAGGACTTGATAGCAGAGGAAGAGAACATGGGATAAACGGCTTTTCAGGCTCCTAGAGCAACATCTGCATCCCAGTGTTTCGTGTCAGTTATGGGCACTGAACTCAGGCTTGGGATGTCCTTAGCACTGGTGTCATGTGCTTGTCTCTTCCCAGAGACAGTCACAGGGAGATACCTGTTGGGTTTGTACCCACACTTCCTGGCTTGGAGCAGGATAACAGGAATGGGGCTTGGCTGCTGCCCTGGGCAGGGGGATGCCTGGAGGAGCTGCTGCTTAGTCCCTGGACTTCCTCTGAAAATAGAAACTAAGAAACTCGAGCTGCACATGTAACCCTTCCTCCTCCTGTCCCTCCCAGTCACTCCAGAGCTTTGATTCATTGCCAGAACAGTCCTTCTGCCGAATCAAAACCCGCCTCAGATTCTCTCAGGAAAATTCCATCAATCCATGCTGTGCTTCACGCAGTTTTTCACATAGCAAAAGTGAGACAGTGTATTTTTTATGTAGACTCATGCTATGAGTAAATTTCTCTCCTCCAGTGAGAGCCTTTTGGCTCCCTAATACGGGATGTTTGCTCTTGTCATCTCCATATCAAAAAATACTTGATGCAGTGTGGCCTGTCCCATCCCCTGCTCCATGGCTTTTCAGTGACACTAAATCAAGCTGCAGAAATGTGACAAGTACAGTGTGTCAGAACTAGCTTTGTTTCAAAACAGACAATGCTTCTGTGGAAGCCACTACTTCCTGTGACAGGTAGCATCCTATCACTGCATGTGTGGGGTTTTAAGCTGTACTGCATTTTTTTACATTTCTGAATAGAGATAGAAATAGAAATGTATCAGATCCTCAGCCAACTTTTCACACAAGGAGATGCCTTTGTGTAATATTACATAAGCATTTTGGGTCTTCCAGAACCCAGGAGACTGTGAAAGCAGAACCTCATGTGCATTTTATTAGTTTCTTTTACAGACTTCTTATCTGCAAATACTGACTGGGAACAACAAACATCTCAATTCCACCACATTAAAGCTACTAAAATACTGTCTTTTTGATTTAAAAAGTAACTTTACCAGTGTGCAAGTACAGGCTTGGCAATATTTCTCCTGGGGAATGGCATTCAGTACAGCTCCGGGACAAAGTGCCAGGCACACGTGCTCATTTTGCATTCCCTGGCACTTTTGTATTCCCTGGGCTATCACTTGTAAACCCAACTGGGCGTTTGTGTTGTGCAGTTCTTGATTTGCTTTCAGTCAGGGTGTTCATATGCTCAAATCATTACACTCTATTCTGTATGCTTTGTGTGAACATCCAGCTCTGCTGGAAGAATGGTGTAATTTTCAGAACGTGGCTGAGGAGACAAAAATAATACAAATGGTATTTAGTGGTGTTGGTTTCTCTGAAATCGAATGCATGTGATACTTAAGGCAGAACTGTGAAAGCACAGTGAACATCCTGTGTAGATAAAGCTGTGGTATCATCTCATGTGTTCAAGGTGAAGGGTTCAACGTGCAGTTGTTGTGTACTGAGGACAAAGCTGCCAGAATTTTGCATTACAGTTACTACAGATTATTCAGGGCACACTGCAGCAGGGGAAGCTACAATAACCTGTGGCTCTGAAAGCAGCCGGAGCAAATTCATGGCCAGTTAACATTCCCTAGACTGACTTCTGTGCTAAACCTCACCAGGGGTGCCTGCCTGCTCCAGGCACCCAGTGCTTGCTGAAGCACAAAAGCAGGTGTTGGACCGCAGCCGGTTCCACGCGGGAGTGCTGCCCACGGCCAGGTGTGCTCTGAGGGTGGATCCCGCTGCTCCCACGGCCTGGATGGAGCCCCCGGAGCTTTATGGGCACTTGGAGCGCGCTGCCCGCACCCTGAGATCCCTTTTCCTGTTGAATCTCCTGACGTAGCTGCTGCTGCTGCTGCTGCTGCTCCCGACCCAGCCGTCCCCAGGCCGCAGCCACCCGCGCAGCGCCGGCAGCAGCTCGGCAGGCACCTGCCGGCGCTTGTGGTAGATGTGCCCCATCACGATGTACCTGCTGCCTGCAACAACAAAAACAAAACAAATGGGGCTGCTGAGCCACAGGGAATGGGGGTCATTCCGACGGCACCAGGGCTGGGAACAGACGTGAAGTTGCGCGTGTGGAAACATCCTGAACATGGGGCTTCTACAGCGGTGCCCTGAGCTCTGCTGGGACCTGTGGGTGGTGCTGGCATGGAAATGATGATTTACTGTTGGGGAGAACTACTGGTATTTGATAAACTTGCACTTAGAAGGAAAACTGAACTACTTACAAAGACACCAGCTTAAACTCCTGCTTGTATTGTTTTAGGAATCCTGAAAACTTTTCATCATTTTGGAACTGGACAGAGTTAAGAAAAGGCTACGCTGGTACCTGACTTCTTCATGCAGTTGGTTTTCTTGTGAAAGTTTTAAGAAACTTGGATGGAAAAAGGCCTCCACTTTGAGTAAATACTTTTCTTCCAAATTTTCCCAACAACCCAGGCTAAGCCTATGAAAGTAGGGCAGACTAAGATTGCAGTGCATGCAGAGAAATAGCAGAATGGATTTAGCTGGAATGATTTACCAAGTTTAAAGTCTGGACACGGTTTACTGCAGTTTAAAGTATCCACAACTAGGATGTGAACTCGGAAGAAGGCGGCGTCAGGAGTGATATACAGGCGACTCCTCTTGTACAATCCATCGCTGTCTACCAAGAGGGTAATCCAGCGGACTCCATTCCCCAGGCTTTCCAGGTTATAAACAATTCCATTCACTGCTGTTTTAAGGGAGAGGGAAAAAAAGGATCAGATTTTATATCGTGGCAATTTTCAGGCTCTGTGTGAAGGCTGTCATTTAAAATGCTGTAAAGGAAGTGTCATCAGGAAACCTTTGGCTCAGGAGTGGGCAGTAGGAATTGCTTCAAATAATCACATGTGGTGAGGTGATTGCCTGAAGTTTTGCTGCTTTGCAAACCTTGTGCTTTACAGGTCTGAGATGTTTCTTAGTGAAGAAAGTGATGGGGTTAGTACCATTTTCTATCCTGATATATAAAAAGTGGGCATATTTACCTAACAAAGTAAAATTTTCAAATTTAGAACTTCCCAATGAAGTACAAAGCCGAGCTGGTAATGAAATCCTTTGGCTTTTGAAATAAAAGGCCCTTGTCATACCAAGACACATGGGCACCAAGTAAGTTGTGTTAGGAGCTCAGACAATCACTTCATGCTGTTCTCCCAGTTTCTGGCTCTGGCAAGTGCTGAGCTGAGTGCAGGAAAGGAAAAACAGCACTGTGTTAGTGAGGCTACTGCAGCTGGTGTTACACCTGCATCAGGGGGAGAACTCTGATCCAGTCATTTATTCTGTTATCTGCACCATAAATGTAAAGAAAGGAAAAGCTCTCTGATCACTGCTGTGGAACCTTGGCTCATCTGTTGCTCAGACTTTTTCCTACCTGTCTTTTCAGTTTAGGAGCAGAACAAGGCTGCTGTTGGTTAAGGGCTAAAACACACAGAGGTCGGGTTGCTGTGAAGCCCATGTTGGACAGGAATGCGTGAGAGTGGTAAAAACCAAAGCAGGACAGCATTTGTAGAAAGCACTTCCTGACTTCTCCATTTAGAGAAAACAGATGTCTCCTAACGTGTTTATGTTCTACAAATGGAAACATCTGTTACCACTGGGCTTGTATTTTCCTTATCTCTTAAAATACTGTGAGAAAAAGTTGGTCTCTGTTTCACAGCTTCGTAAGCAAAAGGCAGGGTTTCAGTCAGAAAATGCTTGTCGTTAAACAGTCTATACAAAAATACCAGGCTGATTCCTGCCACCTTTAGTTACATCAACGTGGACACAAGGACTGAAGACACTGAATCCTAAGGAACTTCAAGAAGAATCCTCTCTAGAAAGAGGATCACAGTCTTATTTCTGTTTGGTTCACCATTTCATTTTAATTTCAAACTTCAATCCCCAAAATCAAACTTGCTCTAAACAGTAAGAGATAAATGACCCAGCTGCAATGTTTAATCTGAGGGTATCTAAAACAATTGGTCTTTTCAGTTCCATTGACCAGTCCCAAGGACACTGTTCCTCCAGAAGAAACAAAAAAAAAAGGGCAGTACTAGCCCAAGGTAGAGAAAGAGTAAGGTAAGTATGTTTATGAAGAACTGTGATGGGTCCTTTTTGAATACTTGGTAATTACTTAACATACTTACTGTATCAAAAGCAGGAGTGCAGTATCAGTGACAAGTGGACAGAAGGTGCTCTGTCCCTGTGGGTTGAGGGGGACACCACCTACCAAACTCGCTGGCACAAAAGGCCTCCACTTCATCCTGCTCCTTCTTGCACTCGGTCAGACACACCTCCTTGTCACCATCTACAAGAGGAACACAGACTGAGGGACAGCAACGGGCCCTTTGGGGATCTCTCATCCCATTATGCCCCCCGCCTTTGGGGAGTTCTGGGCAGCCTGTCCCTTACCTTTCCTGAGCACACCCAGGTACATCGAGCTGGGTGACCAGCGGTTGGTGACCCAGGAGGGTTTGGGGATCCTCGTGAAGAGGTTGGGGTGTTTATAGGGGATTGCCTTCCCTGGTCGGTTGAAGTGGTGTGGTGTGTTAGGATCATTTGACTCCACTGTTCCAGAGTCTGGAAAATGATGAGCTTCCAGCAGGGACGTCACCTTCGCATGGGAAGGCACGGCGTGGAGGGCACGAGCCCACACGCTGTTGGCAGCCTCGGCCAGCCGCCGGTCCGTGTGCTTCCTGTTGGCCTGCCCAGAGTCCAGGGGGGTGGGAGAAGCCCCCCGGGTCGGGCTCTCTGGGGGCAGGACCCCTCCTTGCTGCCGGCGCTGCTTCCTCAGCCCGGTGCTGTTTTCCAGGGAAGGCTCGGCGCGTTTCTTCTTGTCGGACGCGAGGGAGGGGATTCCCAGGGGCTTTGGCTGCTGCAGGTGGGCGGGAGGCATTCCCAGGAGCTGGCCTTCCCTGGGATTCCCACTGGCACTGCCCGTGCCCCAGGCTGGCACTTTTACCTGGCCGTGAGCAGCAGCTGCTGAACCAAAAACATCTTTGCTGAGAGCCTGGCCAGGTTTCTCAGCATAGGGCAGGGATCCTACACACAAAAAAGGAGAGAGAAAATCAGTGTTTTAAGTCTTTTATTCCACGTGCTTCAAAATGGGAAGATTTGAGGCTCTAATCTGTAAGTGAGGCCTCCAACAATAGGACAAAAAACTGATAAATAGATCAACAGATGAACCACAGTAGAGCTCCTTGTTCCTCAGACATGGAAGGCCCAGTACAGGGAATGCAGCTGTGTGAGCAAAACAGGAGATCTGCATTTCTACTTTATTATTGTTTCAAATTAAAAACAAACCCTTTTCTCAAACCCCTGAATCTCCAGGGAGCATCTGAGGAAACAAGGTTCACGTTGCCATTTGGGATGCTTGTTTAAAAGACCGTAACAGCAGAACTATTTGGTTTTCCTGTCCATGGGATGCCTATGGACAGTGTCATCCAGACTCTCCAGCGGCTTTGGACACTACTGGAAAGGTCTTTACCCATAGTTTTGGCTCTCTGACTTGTGCACTATGGAGTATATGGTAGCAGTAATTAGGCTAGTGCTGCTGAGTTAACAATTATTTCAAGGCTTTGCCTAATTTGAGAGGACAAGGGTTGAGAAAGAGAGGAAGTGTCTGGGAATCCACTGAAAAAATAACTTAATGGCACTGTTCACACAAGCTGGGCAGTCACCTACACTTTCATTTATACCTTCACCTTGATCCCTTGAACCTCACAAAGCAGAATGACCAAAATGTTTAGCCTGGCAGGAGAGAAATTTCCCCTGGCAGTCCATTTTCCTGTTCCTTTAGCCCTTCCCTGCATGCCTGGAGTGAGCCAGCAGAGTTTTCACACAGCTCACCCACACACAGCCTCTGTCTGGTGTTCACAGCCGTGGCTATTCTGTGTAGGAGGCTGATCCCAGCTCCTTGTGTGAAAAGAGAGATTTGACATACACAGATGAACAACGTCCTGGTTTATCTCCTATAACTGACTCAACTGCTGACCTTGCCACTTCTCCCCCTGTGCTCTCACCAGCTGCTGTCATGGGAAAGATTTCCTGATATTTGGGCTGGCCACACGTAAAGTCAAAAGAATGTCCATGGAGAGAGGGGTGGAAGAAGTCCAAGCTGCAGACAGCAGCAGGCAAGGCGGGTTTGGAGATGGTTCAGTATGAAGCTGTGCCCTCTGAACAGGTGTCTCAGACTTGGGTGTGTAAATAAACTCTTCTACCACTTTGTCACGCCTTCCCAGTTGTGGATTGTATCAAGAAATAGTTCATTTTTCTCTACTCAATCTGTTCAGGACCTTGAGGTTCCTCTTCCTGTACCAGCATATTCCTGTCTAGTTGTTGCAACCTAAGAAATACGACTGCAACATAACCAAATCCCAGTGGAACAGATGTAAACGCTATTTCTGTTCTGTCAGTGAGGCACTAAAACCCAAATAAATCCACTCAGGACAGCTTGCTGCAGGCACACAGGGCACACTGAGCATGCTGAAATCAGTCAGACACCTGGAGTTACAGGTGAATGGGGAATAAAAGAGAAAGGTCATATACAAATTATAAAAATAGCAGAAGCAAATCCAACTCCACCTGCCACTGACGGCTGGCAGGACAGAGCACCAGCTCCCTGCCTGCTTCTGCCAGGTGCTCTTAATTCTTCCCAATGCTGACAAATTAAATATTGCAGTTTACATTCCCATCCCACAAACACGTTGAAATGTTTCTTTCTTGAGCCCTTACTTGCTGAAAAGGCTATAGCCTGGGGGGGCTGCTCAGGCAAGAATTTGTAGGAATGTCTTTAGCCTCCCCTGATCCCCAAGGCAGACACGCCCCAGCCCCGCTCCGAAGGTAACAGACTTACCAGAAGATGATCTAATGACAAAGCACAGGAGCCACAACACTTGGGCTGTCATTTTGAAGTAAAGTTTTTCCACACTCAAAATGAACTGGAGTCTTTTATGCCCTTCCCCCGATTCATGCTAATGAGAGGCAGCCTGAGGGGAAACGGGAATCACTCACTGGACAACCCACTGGAGCAAGACCAAGCTGCTGCCTCCACCAGCCCTGCCTGGGAGGAATGTGCTCCTTCCCATCGGGACACAACCCCCCGGCTGCATCACCTGCGTCCTGGGAATGACACACCCGTGCATGGTTTTGGCAGCAGATTTTTATTTTGGGGAGAGTCTTGCCCTCCTATGGCACTCTGTAGAGAAAAAATCATAGGGAACAAGTCTGGCTTTCCCTGGCTACGGAGAACTGCATTCTGGAGGGGAATTGGAACATGCTGGAACACACCAAACCCCTGCGATGCAGGGTCTGTAAAGGATGTGCATGGCAATGGAACATACCTGGGCATTTCTGGCCGCCTGCAATGATACAGCTGCTAATCTCCTTTTTAAGTTTAAGTAACCAGTTTCAGTGATTCTTTTCTGACTGAAAAATGCCTAGTGACTGTCCAGTCCAAGGGAAAGCTCTGCTGATCCCATACAGCTTTATTTTTAAATCTCTCTTTGCCAACATGAAGAACTCTGCAAATTTTCACACACCAAGCCAACCCTGATTTGGATTACTGAATTAAGGCGGCTTCTTTCTAAGTGACCTTATTGCTACACAAGATTTCCATTGTGACAGTTTAACTCTCCAGCTGCTGCCGGGTGCTGTGGAAGCTGCTCATGACTTTAAGGGACAATGAACAAGTTTAAAACTCCATAAAGGAACTGAAAGGCTCATGAAACCCACCCTTGACACATAATCTAACCCTCAGCAATGCCTGTGGCATGGGCTTCAGTGTTGCTTAGTTTAAGCAGTTTGTTTTGTCCTGCCTTCATTAAGCATTTCAATAGGATTCCTAAAAGCTCAGGGCTTTGTCTCCAGCAGCCATGGATGAAGATAGAGAAAATTCACCAGAGTAGTGCGGAAAATAAATGACATTTCACCACATCTATTACTCAAGTAGTTACATTTCTACTGCAGCACTTACTAATCCTTGTTTGCCTCTGTTATTTGAAACATTTTAATTCCAGAAGTATCCCAAGATAGCTATTATGGGAATAGGAATGTAAACGGAAGATGAGAGAGAGGAGGGCTCCGACATTCCTTTTGTGACCAGCAAGTACCTGCAGCAAGCAGAAGCTGGAGTGTGAGTGCTTGCACTGGGGATGGATGGATGGATGGATGGATGGATGGATGGATGGATGGATGGATGGATGGATGGATGGATGGATACACACACACACGTGAGCATCCCTCAGACCTGTATTCCAGCGATTTTTCTGCTGAGTTAGCTGGTGACGTAATTCAACCCTCATTCATGTACGGCTGTGTCTGCACTGTTTCCCCAGACTCTTTACCTGAACAGGATCGCCATTAAGAGCACAGCAGTGGTGTTTGGAGTATTCCCAGCATTCCAGCAGCCCCAGGATGCCCGAGCAGCGGAGATGGAAAAGCTTTACTGGCCGGGCTGGGCAAAACAGGGACCGACAGCGCCGTGGCCACGCCCGGGCCCGTGAGTTCCCCCAGCTGCGGCTGGAGAGGAGCGGGAGCCACTGGCAGGAACACCACGGGAAGCACGGAGAGGGCGGCGGCCCCAGGCGGGACGCGGTGCCAGGGGCAGGGAAGGGGCCCGGGTAAAAGAGTAGGGGGGGTCCCGGCGGAGCCACCCGCGGCAGCGCCACAAAACGTCAGAGGCACGACCCAGATGGGACTCGAACCCACAATCCCCAGCTCCGGAGGCTGATGCCTTATCCATTAGGCCACTGGGTCACCCAGCAGAGGCTGCGCGCGCCGCTTGGTAAGAGCCCCGCCCGGCCGGCGCTGGCCCCGCCCCTCCCTCCCCGCATGCAAATGAACCGCGGTGTCCGCAGGCCCCGCCCCCGCAGCGCGTGCCCGCGGCCCCGCCTGCGCCCCTGAGCGCGTTCCCCCCGTCGGGATGGCTTAGGACACGGACGTATGGATGGGCATCCCTGACACTTCTCTGAGGCGTACCTTATAGTGTCTTGAAATGTCAGAGCTGCTGTCAGAGTCATGTTTTCCCTACAGTTTTATGGTTTGAATTATAGCTCCTGTGAAAATCAGTGTTGTATTCCATCCCTCATGAGCAGGCCAAACACATCAAAAACAATCCCATCCCTTTTCAGGCCATGCCACAGGAGCAGGAATCCTTTTCTTTTGTTATTCTGTGTGATTTCATTTTCATCTGTATCGATGGCTGTAGAACTACTTTCAACTGCAATCTCATATCCCCTTTTCTTTACATTTCTGTGCACCACATTTCTAGGACACATTAAGTGAGTCATGGAGCCATGGAATGATGGAATCACAAAATGGTTTGGGTTGGAAGGGACCTTAAAGCTGATCCAGTTCCACCCCCTGCCATGGGCAGAGACACCTTCCACTATCCCATGGTGCTCCAAGCCCCGTCCAGCCTGGCCTTTGATACTTCCAGGGATGGGGCAACCACAGCTTCTCTGAGAACCTGTGCCAGGGCCTCACCACTCTCACAGAAAATAATGTCTTCCTCATATCCCATCTAAACCCACTCTCTTTCAGTTTCAAGCCATTCCCCCTCGTCCTGTCACTACATGCGTTTGTCCCAGGAGAAGCCTGTGGTGCCCTGCCGGTTACTGAGGCAGAATTTGCGCTCTGCGTGAGGGAATGGGTGTTCCCGCCCCAAACCGCTCAGAGTGAGACCCCTCCAGGGATACAATTCCCCCACCCCGCTCCCCCGTCCCGTCCCGCGATCTCGCCGAGCCCAGCCCCCGCACGACAGCTCCCGGCGTGCCCCGCGCCGCCCCACACAGGCTTGCCGACATCCCCCGCGCGGGGCACGCCGGGAGCTGTAGTGCTAGTGAGAGTTGAAAACGTCACGTCCGGCAGGCTCTTCCGGGAGGGCGTTCCCTGTCATCACGAGCCGGGCTGCTTTCAAACCGGCCAATCAGGAGGCTGCTTTGGCTCGAACTGGCCAATGGCAGGCCGCGGCCGCGGGAAATTTAAATGCCGCGTGGGGCGGCCGTGGGCAGTGGCAGCGTGCGGCGGCAGCGGAGCGACCGGCGGTGTCCCCGGCCGAGGTGCGGGGCTGCGATCGGGAGCCGGAGCCGGGTGTGGGGCGGCGGGGACGCGGGCCCTGCACTGCCCTGTTAGAAAGGGCCGTGCTCCGCCGGCAATCCCTAGCGGGGCCTCTTTCCGGAGGCTCCCGCGTTTCTGCTGTCTGCAGTGGGGCTGACATGACTGGTGTATCCCAGGGCGGGCTGTCGCTCCGGCGGGGCTGTGGCCGAAGCGAAGCCAGTTCTTATGCAGTGGGTTACGGTGGGAATGGCCGGGGTGCGGGCCATTTGCCTCGTCAGCCGTGTAGCCGTTGTTGTGTGCTGCTGGCTGCACCGGCACGCCAGACGTCCCCGGGGGGAGCTTCCCAGTGCGAGAGCTCGCTGTTCTCGTCTAAAAAGGTCAGGGCGGGACTGGGTGGGATCCTGTGCAGTATTTTTCACGTGACAGTGAAAATAGTATTTAACAGAGTGTGTGTGTGTTGTCTGTGGGGAGGAAAATCTATCTTGCTCCTAAAAATAATAACTAATAGTATTTGGTTTGAGGTGTCTTAAAATCCTGTAAGTCTTCTGCTTTTGTGTTGATGAGGGAGCTTGTTGTAACATCTGTCTGTTTAAAGAGACAGCTGTTGATCAAGTCAGAGGTTGTTACAGTATTAATACAAGCAAATGCCTCTCATTCTTGAGTATTAATCCAATTTTTAAAATTTAACTTTTGTGGAGTAAACTAACTGTTTCTTTGCTCTGTTTTCAGGCTTGTTTTTATCTGTCCCGCTCAAAAATCTAACAAGCAAGATGTCTACTAATGAGAATGCTAATACACCATCAGCTCGACTGAACAGATTCAAGAACAAAGGAAAGGACAGCACAGTGAGTACTCTGGTGCAATTAATACTTTAACCAGCCATTGTCTCTTTAAACCTAAGTTTCAAAAGCCAAGAACTTACTCTGAATGCTTCTCATCCAGGAAATGAGAAGGCGGCGCATTGAAGTCAATGTGGAGCTGAGAAAAGCTAAGAAAGATGACCAGATGCTTAAAAGAAGAAATGTGAGCACTTTACCAGACGATGCTACTTCTCCCCTTCAGGAAAACAGAGGCAACCAGGTAAGTGGGCACTTGGAACGGACACGCTTGGAGGGTCTTGCAGTCTAAGCTCCTGCAGCCAGGCCAGCATGAGTCCCATCTCGAGGGTGGGACAGCACAACTGCATGTGCAATAACAACTCAGGCCTGTACTATCCCCTCAAATGGACAGCACTCTTAAACACAACTGGCTGAAGCTACATTTTAAGCCCATCAAAACTTGGTTAAAAAAGCTTTCAGCAGTTCAGATAAGTGCAGATAAAGCTGTAGCTGATGAGGTTTTGAAATATGACATGGTGGTGGTAGTAGGGAAGTGGCTATAAATTGGGGCCTGTTCATGGTATTGTGTAAGAGCCCTCTGTGGTCAGGAATACCCATGACTCTCCCAGTTAAGCATTCATGTAACTTTTTCTTGTACAGGTTTTGGCACACTGGTCAGTTGAAGAAATAGTCAAAGGAGTTAATAGTAATAATATGGAGCTTCAGCTACAGGCTACTCAAGCTGCCAGGTAAGCAGTTTGGAGGAAACTAACTCAGCTGTGCAAGCCAGTAACTAGGCAAGGTGAGAGAATTGACTTATGAGCCTGAGTGGCTGCTTATGTCTTTCTTACCAGGCAGTATTTCAACACCCAGTCTTACATACAATGTTGAGGTACCCGTAATTTAGGCATAATTTTATTGAGACCATGTGGCTTTTGAGTATTTAAAGCACCTGAATATTTCAGTAGGAAGAAGTAATTTGCTCTAGTGGTGGCAAATTAAGCAGTAGTCACCTTAGATTTGAAGGAGTAATTATAGTAAATCCTTTGTTATAGTTAAGTAAGGTACCTTTTAAACTGTATTAACACTTGGCTCTGATATGTATGTGAGTGTCGTGATCCACCTTAGAATAATGGAACAGTAAGATGACTGGGGTTTGAAGTTTGCCAAGTTTGTTTCTCCTTCCAAATCTAAAACATCCTTTAGCAAGCTTGCATATTGCTGCAGTGCTGCTCCTGGCAGTCATTAACCTCTCTCTGCTGAGAAGCCTCTAGGAATTCAGATGTTTTATGACTCTTTCAGGTCTGCTTTACTTCAGAGTCTGAACAGAACCTCTCACATAATGAAGACATGCCAAACCCAATGTTAACAGAGGCCTAGGAAGCCAGTGTTCAGCTTGTCTGTATTTCTCCTTCATGCTGTGTTGTATTGCCTTCTCTGAATGTTAAGACAATGCTGAACGTTTTTTATATGGTACTTTTAAGACTTTAATTTGTTGTTCAGATGTCTGCAGGCAAAAATAATGCTTCCTGTTTGCCTTCCTCCTTAGGAAACTCCTCTCAAGAGAGAAGCAACCCCCAATAGACAACATAATTCGGGCTGGTTTGATCCCGAAGTTCGTCTCATTCCTGGGCAGAGCAGACTGCAGCCCCATCCAGTTTGAATCTGCCTGGGCGCTCACCAACATCGCCTCTGGCACGTCGGAGCAAACCAGGGCAGTGGTGGATGGCGGGGCAATTCCAGCCTTCATTTCCCTGCTGGCCTCTCCACACGCCCACATCAGCGAGCAGGCTGTGTGGGCCTTAGGGAATATTGCAGGTATGTCTGTGTGCTGTGCAGCTCTGAGTCACACCTGTGCCCTTACATGAGGTGGGAGGACAGCGCTCCTGCTGTGCCATGCTCTGTGCTGAGCTGGTTGGGAGCTCTGCTCCAATGGCTTTCCAGTCGTGACATGCCCAGCATTGCAGAGCATGCTGCAGGCAGCTCTTTGTCTTCAGACCTGGTATGAGAAGGCTCATGCAATGCCTGGCACAGTTTGTGGGTTGTCTTGTGGGCACTGCTTCCAGATTTCAGCTCAGGTTTGATGGATCTCTAATCATGCTACAACACAAACCTTTTATAGACATCTCAGTGTTTTTGTGACTCAGCAATGAGCTCTGCTCTGTGTGTTAACTAAAGGGGAAGGTAGGAAGCAGTGACTCAAATAATTATGTATGTGATGGCCAATATTCCTTGCTTTGAAACAGTTGCTTGCTGATGGGAAAGTATTGATATACTGAAGTTTCTCATGCTTCTTTCAGGGTTACTTGATCTGCCTGTGTTGGATCCAGTTATTAAAAAATGGTCAAAATAAATAATATAGTTAAACATTGCATCTGTTGTATTAGGGTTTCCAGTGGCTGTGCCTTAGAGAACAGCGAATCTTCATACAGAGAAAATTCTCTTGTTTAAAACCCTTGTTTGAGTGGGTTTTTCTTAAAGTTTGTCCTTAGAGTTTTAGACTCAATTATAAGGTATTTATTATACCTTGCAATAGAATTCTCAGTCAAACTCTGACATTCCATCAGCATTATTCTGTAGCACCCAATCATGCTGCTGATTATAACACATTTCAAGTCCCATATTGTAGGGAAAGCTCTGTTCTAGTGTAGGACTTAAAATTGTGTGTTTCCTTGAAGACAAGACCCTGCATGGTTATGAACTCTTGGGAAAAGCTGTATAGAAAATATACTCTGCATCACCTCTTCTTCCAACACAAAAGGTTAAGCCCAGCAGTTTGATTGAACGTGCTTGTCATGTGACTTAACCATGGCAGTAGTCTTTTTGTCCTCTTGTTTCTTCTTTTCTCTAGCCATTCTTGAGGAGTAGAAGAATTAATCCTCTAACACACAGTGGTTCTGTGTACACATGTCCCTCTTCTTCTGGTCTTCACCTGGCTTTTTTTGTTTTTTTGGTTTTTTTTTTTGTTTGTTTTTTTTTGTTTTTTTTTTTTTTCCAGGGGATGGTTCTGCCTACAGAGACCTGGTTATTAAATATGGTGCAATTGAGCCACTGCTGAGTCTCCTTGCTGTTCCTGACCTCTCTTCCCTGGCTGTAAGTGTGCAGAGTGATTCAAGTTACAATTACTGAGTAAAACCTAGCTAAACTATTGCTAACCATTTATTTCAACCATGGCAGTCTGGGTATTTACGCAATGTTACGTGGACCCTCTCAAACCTGTGTCGCAATAAGAATCCCGCACCTCCCATAGACGCCATCCAGCAGATCCTTCCAACTCTTGTCCGGCTCCTACACCATGATGACCCTGAGGTGTTGGCAGACACATGCTGGGCAATTTCCTACCTCACAGACGGTTCCAATGACAGGATAGAAGTTGTTGTGAAAACTGGATTGGTGCCACAACTTGTGAGACTCCTGGGATGTAGTGAACTGCCAATAATGGTGAGTTACTGGATATGCAGGCTGCTGTTGCCTGATTTGAATCATGGCTAGAACTGCACTTAGGGAGAGTAGTGTCCATGTAACTGAGTGGTTCTTTTCATACATCAGTCAGGTGCCTGTTGTAATTTTTATGAAGTGAGGCTTCAGTTTCTCTCCTGCCTCGGTGCTGCCCCACACGAGACAGACTGCTGCTGGTGATGACTATCAAGCTGCTTTATATAATCATTGGATTTCCCTCACAGGCCAGCACAACAGTCAACATCCAATAAAGCTTGCCTTTTAAATCGCTATTGCAGATCCAAATTCTAGAGACAGTGTTTACAAGTGTGCTCTGTGCACACTATAATTAGAGTATAATAAAACTACATTAGTATTTAGCAGGTTGTTTCCCTAAGCTCTGTCATGGGTGGTTGTTTGCAGACTGGCCTTGGAAGGTGTGCAATCTTCGCATGCAGACATTAGTGTCTGCCTGTGGAATGCTAATGAGGAGCCCAAAACCTATTGTACATAGCAGATCATGCTGTTAACTGGGAAGGTTAGCGTGGACGGCCATCAAGTATGGCTCTGTTTATTATAATCTGGTTTTGAACAATTTTCCTAAGTATTGTATTCATCTTTGTTTCAGACTCCTTCATTAAGAGCCATAGGAAATATTGTCACTGGTACTGATGAGCAGACACAGATTGTTATTGACTCAGGAGCACTGGCTGTCTTTCCAAGTCTCCTTTCTCATCATAAAAACAACATTCAGAAAGAAGCAGCCTGGACAATGTCCAACATCACTGCTGGGCGTCAGGATCAGATCCAGCGAGTTGTAGACCATGGTCTTGTGCCTTATCTCATTGGTATTCTGAGGAAGGTAAACAAAGCCTATATTTACTTTGTTGAGCCTTTTCCTATTATTTCTCTGTGTTCAAACACTCTGCTTTTACCTTTGCAGGGGGATTTCAAATCTCAGAAGGAAGCTGTGTGGGCTGTGACGAACTACACAAGTGGTGGAACAATTGACCAGATCGTGTATCTTGTTCAGGCTGGTGTTCTTGAACCCCTACTGAATCTTCTCTCAGCTAAAGACAGCAAAACTGTGCTTGTTATCCTGGATGCAGTTTCCAACATCTTCTTGGTATGTGGATGCAGTATACTTGATTATTGTCCACAGTGTTGCTAATGGCTCTCCAGTAGTTGCTGCCATATATCCTTCCTGAGATTATTCCACGCTTTTCTCTTGCAGGCTGCTGAGAAGATTAATGAAACTGAAAAGCTTTGCCTCATGATTGAGGAGTGTGGTGGCCTAGACAGAATTGAAGCTCTCCAGTCGCATGAAAACGAAGAAGTGTACAGAGCCTCATCCACCATCATTGAGAAATATTTCTCAGCAGAAGTAAGTGGCTTCAGCGTTCTTTTCCACTTTTATTTTCTATTTTCTAGATGAAAATGCTACTGCTATTTCAACATTCTTCTTTTCTTTCCTTGTTAGGAGGAGGAAGACCAAAATGTTGTACCAGATTCTACTGCTGACAGCTACACTTTCCAAATCCAGGACAATACCCCAAATTCTTTCAACTTCTAGATCTTGCATATACTGCAACCACTTACAAGTGGTGTAGCACACAAATGACTGCCACCTCTTTGTCTTAATAGTTCCTCTTGCCTTTACTGGTTTTTCTGTGTCCTGTAGCACTTTGTCCAACTGAAACATACTTGAACAGTTCAAACTATATATATCTGTGAATTTCTAAATGTAAACCTCATTCTTTGAGATATACTTGTAAATACTTCCTGTTTCTGTCCTTGTCAGGGGAAAGAATGCATGTGAGCAATTCAGGCCTCACACAAAGCATTGAGCCACTGCTCTGCAGGCCTCCCCATAACCTTTTACCTTCAACATGACCTGTTGCAGTAATAAGTACACTGAACAGGCTTTTAAAGAAGACTTACTTGAAGTTCAATAAAGTGTTACCAGTACATCAAATTGAACTGTGTCACTTACTCTCTTAAAAGCTGACTGATGGGATAAGTAAACTTAGCCAAAAGTAGATAATGGCATGAATGCAGGTCTCAACCATGAGATTCAGTGCTGAAGATGGTGGATTTAAAGCAGCTTGGTCACCCCAAGCTCTGATTTCTGCATACAGCAGCCTTCTATTACAGGACCAAGGAACTACTGCTTTTCTCCAGATACTTCCTATAGAAATCTGGTTCATCTTACCTGGTGCATAACAGAGCTAAACTAGCTTCAGCCTCTTGGACAAATATTTAAAGATTAGTAGTGCTACTTACTTAACTGTAAGTAATAGTTTGGAGGAGAGGTAAGTACAGCAGTTGACCAGTTCTATACATGTTCAGGTAGCCTTAGGATAGAGCATAGGAAATGCTTTGAAGCAGTTGCCTGCTCTAGAGAGCAAAAATGAAGGCCTTGTCTTGGAATCAGCTGTCCCTCTATTCCTACAGTCATTACGTACATGAACCCATTTTGTCCCCTCAAGGGTGTTGTGCAGGGTGGGGTTTGGAGGGGGAAGAGTACTGAGTGGAGAGGAAGAACTGTAGTTCTCTTTTCCAGCTTTTTGGAAAAACTTGGATTGAGCTATTTAACTTGAACCTGCCAGGAGTCAAATGTGCTGGGATAGCTATTGTCTTGCCTCACAGAGTGTCTCCAGCTCCAGTGATGGTGCAGGGAGAGGTCGGAGTTCAGGGCTAGATGTTTCACAAACATGACTTAATTGGACCACAGCATATCACTTTTTTATTAAAAACTTAGGACAAAAACTTCTGATATGTAGGCAATTCTCCCAGAGTTCCTAGTGGCTTTGCTTCTACCTTTATGGGTGGAGGGGAATATAAAACTAAACAAACACGAAACAAAAAACCCCCTTTAATTCTGCTATGTGAACCTGATAGAAGAATCTGGTTTTGTCTCCTGCGTTAGTCACCTTTTGTGTGCTCCCAAGTTTATTTTGAAGTGCAGATGCGTAGAAAAGTGGATTTGGGTGTAGCTCTTTGGCAATCCATGGAAGATCAGGTGTGCTTCATGAAGAATTCACTCTTGTGTGCTGCTAACAAAGCTTTCTTTAAATGAGTTATTGCTAATGTAGGTGATGTCACTATTGCTTTCATTAGTGTGGGGCAGGTCTGCTGCTCACTGTCTCACACTTGCTGGCTAATGACTGGAGGCTGGTGATGGCATTCATCCATGGGACTTCTCTGGGTCTTGGGTATTGCTGCTTGTGATAATGTTACAAAGGGCAGCAGATAATTTGTCTGCAGCTACAGTCCTATACATCTTGTTAGCAACAATACTGTTTTGTGCAGAGCAGTCCCTGTGAGTCACTGCCATAATGATAGTCCTGCTGGGCTATTGAAGCTATGGGAGTTCCTGCATCCAGCTCAGAACGTGGTCTTGGTGACACATTGCTGTCACTGATGTATCAGCAGGGGTTGCAGATTTTACCTGTCACAAAGGAGACTGGCTTGCAAAAACCACACTATCCTGAACTGATTAATGATGACCTTCATACTTCGGCCTGTACCACTAAAGCTGTTTTCCTTTAACTCCAAAAACACCTTACTGGGGCTGCCTCTAAAGAGGCTGAACTGACTGTGGTCTGTTCCCAACCCTGCCTGCCCCTGTACTGAAGGGTGAGGCTGCAGGTGGCACCCAGGATCTCTGGTAGTAGCCAAAGTGAGAACAGGGCCACCCCAGGTCCCACAGCTCCCCTGGGACCAGAGTTAGGTATTGCCATACCTGTGCACAGGGGAGAGAAACACCTTCCTTGTAACGCTGGAGTCTTTATTGTTCTGGGGAAAAAGCAACCAACCAGGGCATTTATGCGCCTACAGTGAAGCCTTCTGCGTCCTTTGTTGGCAAACCTCCACCCTTCAGTTAGAAAACCATGATTTTCTGTGTGATTGTAGAGAACTGAAAGAATTAACCTCTCCAAAAGCAATTACGCGAAGTCAGCTTTACCAAACGAATCGTTACTTGCCCATCTTTGATGTGCGGGGGGTTGCACGGGCAGTGCCGCGGGCACTCGCGGGCTCAGCACCGCGGGTTGCCCAGCGCTGTAACGCAGCGCAGGGGCCGGCAGAGGGCGCTGCCGGCGCCTCGCAGCCCCGCCGGGGGCGCTCAGGTGCGATCTGCTCCATTTCCCTGACAAACGGCCCCGAGCTGCAGCTTTGTGCTCGCACAAAGCATCTACGTGCTAACTCCCAAGTGTTTGACCAGGTTAAATACCGAATATAAGAGACAACATTTTAAAATCAAAGTACTGTTACTTAAAAACACAACTCTTTTAATTGCTCTTTAGCATATGCAATTAATTTGGCTTTTCTTTCTCTATATATAATAAATGCAGACCACTTGTTCAACAGTGTTGTCTCCATTTATTTTTTCTCTATTACTTCTTTCAGATTTATCCAATATATTGAGTTAATAATAGAGCACTGCACATTCTTCTTTAGATGCCTGACAGCTCAGTGGCTTAATAATTAACATTCTGGGGACCAAGACTTTGTTTTTATCCAAGAAAAATGTGTTCAGCCTATCCACCAGTGAGCCCTGTTGGCAGCATGTATGTCCACAAGCAACAATCTACAATGATTATGAGTAAGTGACTGGGGTGAGTCACTCCTTATTCTAAGAAAATTCAAACTATTTCTGAGGTTAGGATCACAGTCACCCATGAGGCTGTGTCTCGAGCTTCAAAAAAGTGGTAGGAGCAAAAAGGAAGAGGAGAATTGTTATTGCTTCTGGTTTTCAGTTGGTTTGGTTTGGTTTGGGGGGGGGGATTTTTTTTTTTGTGCATAGCCCGGTCAGGTTTAAGAGCTTGTCCTCTTTATTTGTCAAATGCCTCATTCAGGACAAGGGCTGGAATCAATGTCTGGTGGCCTGTGTGTCAGTCTGCCAACTTCTCTGTGCTGAGAGCAACAATAACAGGCCCCTGCTGACATCAACTGGCTTGGAATGCAGTTGTTGCTAATGCTATTTTATCTGTGGAGTGATGGCAAGATTGCAGTCTGACATCTCAGCAAACGTAACTGCCTCTGACATTCTGATGGCAGCAGATGCTACCTGGCTGATTGTTCCATTTGCTGTTCCCAAAGGTTCCAGGCTCTGGAAGGAGAGCAAGGACTTTGCAGTTCTGCAGTTCAGTAGCACGTCTGTTCACTTTTCCCTGCAGGAAGAACAATTTAAACTGTGGGAAAATTAGAAATGGTTAAATCAGTAGAAATCTATTTTTTCTTTTCCTGTGAATTAGACTGAAATATTCTCTTAAGCAAAGCTGCTTCCTGCTGCTCTATCCAGAATGATTTAAATTGCACAGAACCACAGTGGTGTATCAGCAGCAAGAAGCAGCTGTAGTTCTGCAAGAAAAGGAATTCACTACCCAACACAGATCTCTTCTGTTTCTAAATCTATTTTACAGCAGAGCAAACTGAGACACAAGAAAGTTATTCACAGACATTCAGAAAGTTGCTGGCAGAATTCACCTGGAGCCTGGGAATCCTGATGTCTGTCCCTGCAGTTAACCCATGGCACCTCTGGTCACAGTTTCCTTTTGCTGAATATGGGATTATCCCAGGAGTATTGAAGCTCTTTTGTGATAAGGTATGATGTAGATTTAAGTACAGGTCTAAACTTCAGAAAGTGTGTAAATTGGGGAAGAGGCAAGGTTAGTCAAAACAGAAGTAATTAATGAAGGTTAATTGTGTCTAGTTATATTTGACCTATAGAGGAAAATGTTGGGACTTTCACTTAAAACCTAACAGGAAACACATTAACCCTTTGGCCTTCAGAGCAACGTTAGGAAAAAAGGCTAAGAGGGAGTTAGGGGACCCTCTCCTTAGGCTGGGAGGGGTGCAGCCTCTGAAATTGGAAATTTCAGGGAAAACCATTCACAAGAACACTCCAACTCCCAGTGTGCAAAGTTGTCCACTGTGTTTGTAAAACACTTCCTTTTTACTGATCCAGGGAATGGCACTGACGTGAGGTGGGCAGAAACTCAGCCTGTGGACAGCTGAGGGAGAATTGATTTGCTGTGAGTTTCGTAGCACTTCCTATGGATTAAGGGTCACTGGATTCCAGTCCTGTTTCTGACTGCAGAGCACTGTCTGTCTCAGACTGGCTCCAGGAAATGGACGCTCTTCCGCAGAAGCCAGAAGATTTCGTGGAAGAGCCATGGCCTCTTTCCAGGTTGCAGTTCACCCACTGCCCTAGGGAGTGTCATTAGTGGGAGGGAAGTGAAGTTAGGATTTAAAGGGACGAGGAAAGGAGAGAAAAAATAAAGCAGGATGGAGAAAAATCCTGTTAATTCTTGCCAAGCGCATCTTGCTTGACCACATTAAAATGTTGTGCTGATCATTTAAATAAAACAATGGGCCAGCTCCAGAAGTGATGTGTAAATCGTGTATCAGGAACAGTTTCAATTGACTGACACACTGAAAACAAAATCAATGACACTGACTTCACTGTGGGGGAGTTTGGATCACACCTACGAGCTCAACAAAAGAGGCAGTGTAATCAGGAATCATTCTCTTTTATTTCATATCTTTCTCATTTTGCATTGCAATGTGAAATGAAAATTATGGAGTCATCTTTTGAAAGTCTGATTTATTTATATATACATATAAATCATTGGGTCATACACATATATATTTATATGTGTATATAAAATAGTGGAATGCCCCCTAATTTTTTCCCTGTAACAGATTGCTTTGTGTGCAGCTTCACAGAGGTAAAATAAATGTACCACCAGGAGTATTAATAATGTTCCGTGGGCATATGGAAGACTGGATGCACAAAGTTATCAGAAAATCTTCAGTAATCTCCAAAGCACATTTCCACCATCCCAATCACTTCATTTTTACCCACTATATGAAACAGATGTAAAAATAGCTCTTTCATCAGTGGATTGCTACACATATTTGGGCTGCAGAGGCTCAATTCTGTTCAAAGCAATACTGTGAAATCATGTGCAGAATGTGCTGTTAATCAGAAGCAGCACTTTAATGTTACGTATCCATCTCTCCTCCCACCTCCAGCTCCCCTTCCCAATTCTGAGCAGGAAACGACACTTGGATGGAGCTCAACACACTGATTTTCTGGATAGACTCTCTAGGACTGAGGAGGGACTTGAATTCTCTCCATATGTCATTTCCTTTCCCCTAATGGCTAAAAAAACCCCATTGCTGCAGTTCCTATAACTCACAAGAGAGAGAACATTACCAATATAGGGAAATAAGGGCAGGGGGATGGGACAGCCAGGACAGCCACATTCCACTTCTGAAGAACTGCTTTGCAAACTTGACTTGAATAGGAATTTTTCTTCTGTGTACAGATACTGTTTTATGTAGTTCCTTAAACTGAAGCTATTACCCCATCTGTACTTAAGTGTATATCAACACCTGCAGTCTGGGGCCAGACAGGGATTAGGAAAGGAAAATGTAAGCAGAGGGGGAGTGGTAACAACTCTGCAAGATGTAAACTCAGTCAGAAAGGGAAAAGAGGGGATTGAGGGAGACTGACAATGGGGACCTAATAATTTTTAATAAACCCAATTTTAATAGCAAATGATCCTAGAAATTACTTTAAAAAGTCAGATTAGCCCACTCCCACAGCTTTCATCCAAACTGTCTTTAAAAACTTTTCCATTCAGTACAACCAAGATGCAGATATCCTACCCTGCTGCAGAACACAAAATTTGATCTGGTGTATTGCACAGCGGATTTGCAGCTGTCAACAGAATTCAGTGTGCTGTAGTTACAAACAGAAAAAAGCAACCCAGGAATAAACATGACATAAAAACCCCCACAAAACCCAACAAAAACCATTTTAAATAAAGGGAAAGCTTACTTCCTCATAGCCAGCTCACTGTGTATTAGACCCAAATTGGAACGTAATGTCTTTCTAGCAACATAATCCAAATGTTTGTTGAATTGTAGCAACCAAACTGTGCAATGCTTTGCTGAGCAAATGAGAGATGACATTTGCTCAAAAAACCTGAATTTTGCAGTCAGTGAATGGGTACATGTGCACAGAGGGGCAGGATGTGCCTGCTTGCAGGGTGATTATATCTGACTGCAGGGCCAAGCCCTCCCATCTTTAATTGGACACATTGCCTAATTAGACATGTTGCCCCTGAATTCTAATGCTAAAAAGAAAAGGAGAAAACCACCT
Organism: Oriolus oriolus; assembly: GCA_013400235.1. Lineage (NCBI taxonomy): Eukaryota > Metazoa > Chordata > Aves > Passeriformes > Corvidae > Oriolus > Oriolus oriolus. The sequence continues at coordinate 576,798 of VXBT01005501.1, read as the reverse complement.
TTCCTCCAGTTCTATTTTAAAGGGTTTCAAGAGTGGAATAAAGGAATGATTCAAGACACATGGTGACAGATTTTGCTTTAGGTTACTTTTAGCACTTCACTAGACCCACTAACCTACTTAAATATCTGTGCTCTTCTTATCTGGCATAAAACCTTGCTTTGTAACTTTTAAAATGAAATATTTTAGAGGTATTTTTAGAGATAACTTTATCTTAAATCCTCTCAAATTGATTTCACAGTGGACTTGTGGGTGATTCTGTTAAAAGAAAGCACAAAGGAAGCTAGTACAGCCTGTGGATAGGTTAGGTATTTCTGCAGCTAAGAAAGTTTTAGGAATAAGATTTCTTTTTAAAAAAGAGGGATTTCTGAGTTTATTGAACCTGCAAATGCTTTTGTGTCATGATTGAGCTTATTTATGGATTTAGTTTTCATGTAGCATGTTTATAAATGTCTCCAGACTTCATGTAACACAAAGCAGAGAGTTTCCAAAGCTGGACAGCCTGGGCTCCTTTCAGCAATTCCCAGAACTGTGACTAGATGTGGTTTGCACAGTCTGAGACAGCTCATCTGACTCTTAGTGCCTGCTTCCTCATGGCAGAAAATAATCATCCTGTGGGGTTAAGGCTTTGTGAGCTATTTTTGGGTTTGAGCCTTGCAGAGGAGCTACCTGCAGGAGTACACAATATTGTTATAATTTGATACATTTCCTGGAATTAATCTTGTCTCTTGAATGGAAAGCTTTGGAAGTAACTTGAGCGAGATGCATGGAAAAACTTCCACTTGCTTGAAGAAACAGAGAAAATCAGAACTTCAAGGTGGGAGCTGTTTTAAGTGGCTTACACTGCCCCAAATTCTCTTCCTGTCAACATAAGAGGAGTCTGCTGCCAGCCTCTTGCCTATCTGTAGCTGCATTTGTCTCTGACAGCCACAGACCCTGAAACAGGTTAGAATGGGATAAATTGCTCCTCTTAAACCTCATCATAACCCCTGACAGGTGGAATTCTGTAAAGCTTGGAACATTAATCTCTGGATATTTGGATAAGTCATGATGGCCAGTGAGAACTGGCTAATTATGCCAAAGTATTAAGGCTTATCAGACAGTGTTGCAGCGCTTTTGGGGAGCCAGGAAAGTTTCCCTGCTTGCCATGGCTGCATGGATGGAAGGTGCATCCTAGAACATTTGTTACTTCTTGCAAAGTGTTAAGCAGAGGTTGTGGTGCAAGCTGGGTGTTAACTGGGGAGACCAAGGACTGATTTAACAAGACAAACACCTGTGAGTGCATCACTGCTGATCAACAGTGGCCAAGGGTTGAGTTCCTAGCAGCAGGACTGAGTCAGCTTCTGGCATCCCCAGCAGTGGCACCTTCCTCTCAGCATCATCACCGTAACTAAAACTCAGAGATTTGCAATATAGGAGATTTTACAGCTCACCTTTTGCAGATGACAGAATCATTATTTCAAATTGATGCTAGGTCACAGGGAGTAAGAAAGATTGGAGAAGGTTTGATATTCCTTTAGTGGCTAAATAATGTGGCTTGGTTAAAACAGTGCTGTATATCAACTCCTTAAATACTTATCTGGGCTGAGATTCTTCCCCAGAACACTTCATTTGTCTGAGCTCTGTTCCACTGGGACAATACACACCGTGTCAAGTTGAATCAGACACTATCTGCAGACAGATGTTGTAGCACAGTAGTAAACTAAGTTTTTGATAGATGTCACTCAGAGGAGACTGTTTCCAATGGTCTTCTTCTGTAAGGTCTTCTAGGAACCTATTTTGTATCAGCCAAGGAAATCTAAAGATGAGATTCTACAGTTGCTTCATTCACCACACAACAAAAGAAAGTTGCATAGAGCAGTTGCACAAGGGACCATGTGGTTCTTTAGGAAACCTCAGTAATTTCAGCTGGAATATTTAGCATGTAGCTGCCAAAGCACTTGACAAAGAGTCAGCTGTCCAAGAGTCAGGTAAAGAAATTTTATTATTGATTGTGTTCTATGGATAAATAAGTGGAAATAATGGAAGAATAAAGGAAATACTTTTCAGAGACCTTCTGGAGGCTGATTTTGTACTTCAAGTCAGCAGCTGTATCAATTTGGGATGTACGTCAAGTCAGGGAATGTATTTTAAGCCTAAGATACATCACTGTGCTCGAAGACTGAAGCTTGGCTCTGCCCTGTGTGCTGGGTTGTTAAAATGCTGTGCAGCACCTGCCACTGGGTTCTGGGCTGTGAGACACATCCTGCAGCAGAGAACAGTTGTGACATGAGCTGGACGAGGGACTGGGCTGGCACACTGGTGTCACCTCCAGCCTTTTGCCCCGGCACCAGGACGTGGTTTCTCATGACAGATTTACTCCTCTCAGAAAGTGGATTTCAGCCTCTGTCTAGTAATAAATTGTGACACATCTATTTATGCCATGTTCAGGGCCTGTCTCTAAAATCTCCCTTTTCTTCTTCTGCTAAACCCATAATAGGATAGTGCTGTCCTGCAGGACATGATGAGGAAATAACATGGCTAAAGAACTGTGTAGAATATCTGTGCATCAGTTACTAATCTGTTCTGGATGGATGGACTTAAAAGTTACCTTAGTGACTAACCACTGGAAAATCCTGTGATATGGAAGCTCATGCATTTTTTTTATAGCCACAGCTGCAGTCATTTCCCTTCAGAGACACATCATTTCCCCAAGACACATCCTGTCTCAGAGGGCCACGGTGTCTCTGCTCCAAGCTGCTGTCCCCTTTCGCAGGAGCCAGCGCATGGGTGGAGATTTCCTTCCTAGTTTCTTCTCCTGAAAAGCTTCATCTCCAGCTCCAGCTTGAGAAATGGATTGAATCTTGACCTCTTGCATAAACATTGTCTCTGCGTGCCAAAGGGAGCCTTAGTGAGAACCAGAGCCCCTGTCTAGACATGTTTCTTCATCCCAGAACTCTGACAGGTTTGTCCTCCACTGCTGGGTTAACTCTCTTTGTCTCTGAGCAGCAACAGTGACAGAGTAAAACCAGATATTTAAGCATGTGCATCTCAATGCTTTAATGCAGTTTGTTCCATTCATCAGCAACACAAATAATCCTGCAGTCTGACAATTTTCATAATCTGCAAAGGGAAAAAAGGAATCTTGTACAAAGTGAAATTTTCTGTTCCTCATCTTCATTCCTGAAACACAGAAGCATTTTATACAAAACTGCAGTAGGGTTTGCTGCTTTTGTACAGAAGAGCAGCAGGGAAGGTAACAGAAAGCCTTATGGAGGGCAGAATTCCATTCAGAAACAGGACAAAAAATGTGATGGAAATGCAATGAATTCAGGAAGTACTTTAGCTACAGTAAGAAGTTATGATTGGCTTAGGGAAGGTTTAGAAGAAAAACCTGTGCCAAAGAGGCAGACCAGGAGAACAATGCCCTTTGCAAGCAAAGATGTTGATTAATGTTTTGAAAGGGAATGAGTTATCAGGCAAATTAACAGAGGCAGAGAAAACTGCTGGTAGAAGCAGTCATCATTCTTCACAATTTCATTTTTCTATTTTTTTTGGCCACATTAATGAAGTTTTACCAAAAAAAAGAAAAAAAACCACTGATGTGATAAGAAAGGGAACAGACTTTCACAAGTATTTTGAATGTATCTCTTTCTAGATAAAATTGAACCTGATAAATTTTTAAAAATTTGGGGTTCCCTAGGTGTAATCTGGTATAATACTTTATTTCTCAGAACTACACCATTAGGTGGCAAAATAGGCATTTAGCATTATCAGTTGCACATACAATGGAAATACATCACAGAGAAAGAGGAAATGGAGATGTAGTTCTCTACTCATTAACTCATCTTTAACTCCATGATCTCTTGGGGTGGTGTCTATAATTCAACCATGTCAGGCTCTGGGAAATTTAGTAAACAATAACTAGTAAAAACAAATACAATCCAGATAATTTTAACTATATTTATTTTTTAAAATTGTCTCAGGAAAAATAGTTTTAACCTTTTAATTAACTCACAGAATCTTAATAATAGGGGCAGAGCTCCCTTGCTTTCTTGATATCATTACAGAAGCTGGGGAAGCATGTGATATAATACCAGCCAGCTCTCATTACTGCTGAAGAAATGTGTTGTGATTAAACCTATATACAGGAAGAAATGGAATGTAATTCTTAAATGTTGATTTGCTTTGGGCACATTCCACATGCTGAGGAATGATTTTCCAGTATACTCTTCCATTTCTAAAGATGGGGAGGACCTTACCTCTAAAAAATTAACTACAACCATCCTCTTCTGAAAATGAACACTACTTGGTTAAAGATGTTTGTACACATTTCCCAATGTCCAAAACCACTAAATCCTTTGAGAACTATCTGTGAAAGCAAAACCTTTTCTTTATTTCTCTTGGTAAATTCAAGAAATCAAAGCCCTTTATTGTGCAGCTGTGGAACAGAAAAAAATTTTAGTATTTCTAAATACTTCTTCGAAAGTTTCACTCATATGATACCAATATCACTATTATGATATCATAACGATACCAACTATTGTATTATTTTCTTCTTGTGGATTCTTCAGCAACCCTATTGGTGTCCTAAAGTTACCTGACCTTGCCCCTTCTCTATACATTTCCTCCAATCCTTTAGAGGGTGGCTCAGCTGTGAAGCTCTGGCTGAAGAAGGCTGGATGGAACTCCCAAGTCCAGCAGTAAGGCTGTCATCCAAAATGATCTGCAGGGTGATGCAAGGCACTCCCGTCCCTCTGGATCCCAGCGAGCTACCTCATCTTGAAAGGATGTGCTGTTCAGTGATATCAGCCTGCAGTGGAACATGGGGCTCTTGTCAGCAGCACTGATGATATGTGCTTGTCCCTCTCACAGGATCAGCCCTGCACAGAGTGAAGCCTCCTGAAATGGAACTGCATAAAGACACAATTTACTGCAGATTCTTGGCTTCTGAAGCCGAAAGCAGGATCGACGAGACGTCGGTTCTGTTAATCTGAGAATATTTTGAGAACTTGGGGAACAGTGCTGACTCAATAACCTCTGGATCGTAACATTCCAGTGGGATTCCTTGGTTGGGAAAGCAGCACTTTCAACCATCAGGGACTGTCAGCATCTTTGTTCCCCTACACTGCTGCAGCTCCTGGTGCTCTGCCAGCCTTCCCTTCATCTGCTCACTGCAGATCTTGCACTGGTCCCTCATGGAGCTGCTCAGCTTAAATGCTGCCTGGCAGTTCCACTCAGTGGAGGGGAACGGGGAGTGAAAATCCTCATTTCCCAACAGAGGTGGGAGATAGGATGGGAGACAAATACCTGTGGAACACCCAAGGCACAGCCATTGGTACAAAGAGAGAAGGGAGAGAGCAGCAGCTGGCATCTGGTGCCTCTGTGTGCCCAAGGGCAGCCTGACCCAGGTCGTTCTCTCCACAGTAGTCACGAGAGGACCTGGGCCTGACCTAACTGGGACAGAGCCCTTCCTGCCAGGCTGATGGGAGCTGGAGCCCCTCTTCTCCCACCCTGTTAAATACACACCTACTCCATAGGACTGTCCCATGTGTCACTGATGTATTTTAGATGTATTTTGGATGTATTTTGGATGTATTTGTAAAAACGCTCAAGTCATGTTGGTTGTTTAAAAATAAAGAAATAAAATCAAATATGGCACATTTTAAAGAAAAATGCACAGCAGTAGCAGCCATCCTGCAGACAGTACATTTTATATGGTCACCCAAATACACAGCCTGTCAGTTAATGCTCTAACATTTGCAATATATCACAGTATTTTCACTGAAAGGTGAGCAGCGTGTCCAAAAATCTTAGAAAAATTTATAGTTCAGCAAGTTGCTTTCTGAAAAGCAGTATGAAACCAAGTATGCTTCATGACCTTTAAAAACCACTTTTAATGAAAGCATTAAAATGTTCATATAACTACTGAACAATGAAATACTGTATTTAATCCCAACGGGGTTTTTTTTAAATATTGGCATTCCAATTAATGTCTGACACACTAGTTATCCATTAGAAAAAGATCATTTAGAAAGAATTCTATGTTTAATATAACATTAAATACTTTCGTCAAATTATATCAGAATTATTGAATGTTGGGTCCAAAACACACTGCAAGACCCCAGAAATGAATAACCATCATGTTAGGAAAAATCTAGAAGTAAGTGAAAAGTAGTTTTATGTTTTTGTTTTTCTGTTCAGTTTAGCAGTGGCCAGGTAATGTTGCAATATTTGCAAACCATCAGCCATTTGCTTTATATACTTGGTTTGAGAAAAGGATAACGACCTGGCTATGTGAATTTGTAACAGATTGGAACTTTAATAGCGTGACCTTCAGCTACAAATGCTGATTTTTCTTCTTTTTTTTTTTTAATGCAGGAATCAGGACACCTGGAATGTCTTTGGGGTGTGTGCAAATTTACATAACCATTACAAATTAACTTTTTAACTGTTTCAGTGCAATATAAAGCCATAAAATCCGTAGATATATTGTGCCCATGTTTTGCAGTAAATGCAGTTTAGACTTTAATTGTTTCAAATTTTCTTTTGAACTAGTGGTGAAGCACCAAATCAATGCTTTCTCTTGTGCTCTGTCTGCTGTGAAGGAGGTTGGTGTCTAACATTTGCTAGTTTTGTGTTAAACAGCCGATGGCACAGGGAACGGGCACATCCCCAAGGAAGAGATCCCAGGACTCCTCTGCTCCCTGTTGAAGTGGCATTGGAACAGCAGCGAAGCACTGCAGGAAGCACTGGAAATCCCTACCTGGAAGAACCTGGGACTTTGGGAGGAAAGAGAAGTGAGTCCCCACGTACAGTGTGGGAGAGGTCACATTTTATGGAAGGAAAGCTTTGAGAAACACACTGTACTTCCAAGGCCTTCAGTGAGAAAAAAATCAGTTCCATGCCCCAGGTTTGAATTAACGAGGCCCAAGCTCTGAGCTCTGTCAGGATGGGACCACTCCAGACATGGTTACAGCTCAGCTCTGTGCACCTGCAGAGAGAGAACCTCCTGGGCTGTGTAGAAGCCACATGATGAACTCTGTGAAGCACAGCTCATCTTCTCATCCCATGCTGGATGCTCATCTCTGACTACCCATGTGATAATACTTCACAGGTTACCTCAGCAGGAAGAAGCCAGAGCAGTGACATGACCAAACGAGTAGAGTATTAGTAAGGTTGTTAGTAGGAGTAGGTGTGTGATGCATTAGCTCAGACTTCTAAGGTAACCTTGACTCTGGTAACCTTTGTAGCTTTTCTGGGAGCTTTTCCCACCCTTGACACCCCTCTGGCCCTGCAGGAAGCTGCCTGTGACTTTGATGGAGCTCCCCTCATGGGAAGTGTGTTGCAGAGCTGGGAAAACTCTGGAAAGAGTCACCTTTCCTGCAGGGTGGGAGTTAAATTAGGCCACATGGCATGGATGCAAGGCATTTTTATTTTTTTTAATTATTATTCTGAGAATGGCAGTTCACAGAACCCAACTGCTGATTTCTACATAGTGCAGATAAGAACTAAATTGGTCCAAAGTTTAACAGTTTCCAGGGCTGGTCTGTCACACCCTGTCCATGGGGAATCCTGCCCTGGATCAGCAGCACTCCTGCATGGGTCCACACATGTCAGCCTGGCTCCAAATCCTCCTGCCATGTCTTTTTCCATTTGCACCCTTGATTTTTCCTGTCACAACTCCCCACACAACTTCTCTGTCATCCTCTCCTCTCCACCTTGGCCATTCACCCACATTCTTCTGTATCCCAATCTCCCCCAGGACATGGCCATTCCCCCATCCTCCCTGGTCCCCATCTCCCCCAGGACATGGCCATTTCCCCATCCTTCCCAATCTCCATCTCCCCCAGGACACGGCCATTCCCCCATCCTTCCCAATCCCCATCTCCCCCAGGACATGGCCATTCCCCCATCCTTCCCAATCTCCAGCTCCCCCAGGACACGGCCATTTCCCCATCCTTCCCAATCTCCATCTCCCCCAGGACATG